>JALIZH010011553.1:0-96622 GCA_030522465.1 Rhipicephalus appendiculatus
TGCAGCTGTTATATATCTTCCTCATGAGAGATACTGGTAGACTACCAGTCATGATTTGAGAATGCTTGCCGAATGTGCTCCACCCCATCCTTATTTTTCCAGTTATTTCACTCTCATGGTTCGGCTCCGCGGTTCCTTTACAACTTCCAGTGTCTCGCCACCTATCGCAAAGCGCTGTTCTCCGCCGAGACTGTTGCACATTACTTTAGTTTTATGCATATTAATTTTCAGACCTACTCTTCTGCTTTGCGTATCCAGTTCATTAATCATGAGCTGTAATTCGTCCCCTGAGTTACTCATCAATGCAATGTCATCAGCGAATCGCAGGTTACTAAGATACTCTCCATGAACTCTTATCCCTAACTATTCGCAATCTAGGGCCCTGAAAACCTCCTGTAAACACGCGGTGAATAGCATTGGAGATATCGTGTATACCTGCCTCACACCTTTCTTTACTGGGATTCTGTCACTTTCTTTATGGAGAACTATGGTAGCTGTGGATACGCTGTAGATTTCTTCCCGTATGTTTATCTAGGCTTCGTCGATGCCCTCATTCCGCAGTGCCTGCATGACTGCTGATATCTTCACCGAATCAAATGCGTTCTCGTAATCTACGAAGGCTATGTATAGGGGTTCGTTGTATTTCGCGCATTTCTCTATCACCTGATTGATAGTATGAATATGGTCTGTTGTTGAGAAGCCTGTACGAAATCCTGCTTGGTCCTTTGGTTGATGGAACTCTATTGTCTGAACTCTGTTAGCTATTATTTTTGTAAATAGCTTGTAGACAACGGACTTAAGTAAGCTCATCGGCCTGCAATTTTTCAAGTCCTTGACGTCCCCTTTCTTATGGATTAGGATGATGTCGGCATTCTTCCAAGATTCTGGTACCCTCCCCGTCATGAGGCACTTCGTATACAGGGTGGCTATTTTCATTAACACAATCACTCCACCATCTTTCAACAGGTCTGATGTTACCTTATCCTCACCAGCGGCTTTGCCTCTTTGCATTCCCTCTAGAGCTTTCTTTACTTCCCCTGTCGTTACTGGTGGGACGTCGATTTCCTCTGGGCTATTACTGCTTCTTACGATATCATCCTCCTTGTCTCGGCTGCTGTACAGTTCTCTGTGGAACTCCTCTGCTACCTCAACTACCCTATCGATATTGGTTGTGACCTTGCCTTCCTTGTCTTTTAATGTATACATCTGATTTTTGCCTATGCACAGTTTTGCCTCGACAGCTTTTAGGCTTCTTCCGCTCTTTACAGCATGTTCAATTCTCTTCATGTTATACCTTCTTATGTCGGCTACCTTACACCTATCGATTAACTTCGAAAGCTCCGCCAGCTCTATTTTGTTTGTTGCATTTGAGGCTTTTATGGTTCGACGTCTCTTGATGAGATGTTTCGTCTCCTGGGACAGCTTGCCGGTATCCTCTCTAATGAGTGTACCCCCCGACTTCCATTGCACAATCCTTAACGATACTAGTCAGATTTATTGCGTCAACGCTAACGTCGGTTTCCTCGGTTAGAGCCTCGAATCTTTTCTGAAGCATGACTCTGAATTCCTGTACTTTCCCTCTAAGCGCTAGCTCATTAATTGGCTTCTTGCAGATCAGTTTCTGCCGTTCCTTTCTCAAGTCTAGGCGAATTCGAGACCTTACCATTCTATGGTCACTGCATGGGATCTTGCCAACTACTTCCACATCCTGTACAATGCCCGGGTGTGCACACAGAACAAAGTCTATTTCATTTTTAGTTTCGCCATCAGGGCTCCTCCACATCCGCATACGATTAGCCCGTGTTCTGTAGAAAGTATTCAAGATCCGTAAATTATTGCGTTCTGCGAACACTACTAGTAACTCTCCTCTGGCATTTCTAGAGCCGATGCCATATTCCCCCCACTGCATGGTCTCCAGCCTGCTTCTTGCCTACCTTGGCCTTAAAGTCGCCCATCAGTGTAGTATACTGTGTATTTACCCTACTCATTACTAATTCTAAGTCTTCGTAGAAGCGTTCAACCAATAGGTCATCGTGGATGCATGTAAATGCGTAGGCCTGTACTACCTTCATCTTGTACCTCTTATTAAACTTAATAACGATACTTGCCACCCTCTCACTAATACTATAGTATTCCTCTATGTTGCCAGCTATAGTTTTATGGATAAGGAACCCCACCCCTAGTTCTCTTCTGTCAACTAAGCCCCGATAGCATAAAACGTGTCCGTTCTTTAGCAGTGTATGAGCCTCATCTGTCCTCCTAGCTTCGCTGAGCCCTATTACATCCCATTTAACACCCTCTAATTCCTCGAACAGCACAGCTAGACTCGCCTCACTAGATAACGTTCTAGCATTAAACGTAGCCAAGTTCAGATTCCAATGGCGGCCTGTCCGGAACGAGAGATTCTTAGCACCCTCCGCTGCGTCGCAGGTCTGACCGCCGCCTTGGTCAGTTGCTTCGCAGCCGCTGGGGACTGAGGGCCGAAGGTTAATTGATGTATTCATGTGGGAGGTAGTGGCCAAGTATTGCACCAGGGTGGCCAATCCTGCTCTGATGAGGAAGTGCATTACTGGCTGTGCTCGCCAGTGAGGCCCCACCCCAGGCCTTGGAATTCCATCATTACGCGGCACCGGGATTCGAACCACGGACCTCTTGCATGCGAGGCTGATGTTTTACCTCTAAGTAGGGTGTGTGCCGCACTTTCTTAGCACTTTTAAATTCTACATTGACTGCGGATCAGTTCTTACCTTGACCTTCCTCGCAGCTCGCGTGGCCTTCCAGTACCTCTATGGAACTCAATACTTGTCTTTGAAAGAAACAATTTACATCACTGCAGTGCTTGGAACGCTTACACGTTGCTTTCAATGCGGGTTCAAGGTCTGCTTCAGGTTGACCCTACCCTCTGTCGATTATTATCCTGCCTGCCTTTGGAAAAATCTCATTCACCTGTAGGCTTATGCCACGGGAGCGAAGGAAAGACACGCCTGAACCATAATCGACGCCAGCGAGGAACATGAGCCGTGGCTTCACGTGCCACCGCTAAGCGCCGTCTTTATTTTCTTGACTTGCGGTCGCGCGCTCTCCGTTTTGCGCGCCGCCCGAATGAGGGCGCTACAGGGCCCCCCGTGTAGACTGGAAGTCGGAATGTGACATGACGTTTTTGGTAGTCCAACGGGAGGTCAGGCGTAGATGAGAGGCCTTCTATGGCGGCATCCAGGTACGCCGGCTTAAGTCGGTCCAAGCTGACTGTCTCTTCGCGGCCGTTCTGAAGAAGAGTGGCAGTTTTGGAGGTGCGGTTGAGGACGCGGAATGGTCCGTCGTAGGCTGGTGTCTAAGGTGGTCTGACCGCGTCATGGCGCACGAAAACGTGCGTTGAAGTTGCCAGATCACGGTGGACAAATATGGTCTTGTGATCGGAAGGTCGGGGTGGAGTGGGCCGTAGGTCTTGAACACAGTGGATGAGGCGTTGTAGGAACTGTTGTGGCTGATCTGGTAGGTGCGTTGACGTGAAGAAATCTCCAGGGAGCCGCAGAGAACTGCCATACACCAGCTCTGCTGCTGAGCACTGTAGATCTGCCCGGATGACAGCCCGTAAACCTAGGAGCACCAGTGGCAAGGCATCAACCCAGGTGGCTCTATTGAGGCGGGTGGTCAGGGCGGTCTTCAGTTGTCGGTGAAGGCGTTCCACCATGCCGTTGGCGCAGGGATGATAAGCACTGGTGCGGCAATGCCTGGCTCCGAGGATGCGATTAAGGCAAGTAAACAGCGAGGACTCGAATTGACGTCCACGGTCTGTTGTCACGGTGCCAGGACAGCCAAAACGAGATACCCACGTATAAATGAAAGCACGGGCAACTGTCTCGGCGGTGATATCTTGAATGGGAACTGCTTCCGGCCAGCGTGTGAAACGATCGACCATGGTCAGTATATAACGGTACCCCTGAGACACTGGTAGAGGGCCCACAATGTCTAGATGAACATGGTCGAAACGACGGCCCGGTGGAAGGAAAGGTTGGGGAGGCGTCTTAGTATGACGCGAGACCTTTGTTATCTGGCAGGGCAGGCACATGCGTGTCCAAGCGCGCACATCACCGTTGATTCCGGGCCAGACATAGCGCTGGGTGAGAAGACGCTTAGTAGCCCGAATGCCGGGGTGACAGATGTCGTGTAAGGAGTGGAAAACGGTGCGTCGTAATGAAGCGGGAACAAAGGGGCGTGGAAGGTCAGACGAGACATCGCACAACAAGGGCTCAGATGACAATGGATGAGGTACCAGGCGTAGTCGGAGAGAGCGGGGGTTCTCCCGAAAAGCGGCGAGCTCTTGATCATTCTGCTGTGCGGAGGAGAATGAGGCCCAGTCGATGGTTGGAGATGGCGAGTCAACCGCGGCTATACCAGAAAGGGCATCTG
Source organism: Rhipicephalus appendiculatus (assembly GCA_030522465.1). Classification (NCBI taxonomy): domain Eukaryota; kingdom Metazoa; phylum Arthropoda; class Arachnida; order Ixodida; family Ixodidae; genus Rhipicephalus; species Rhipicephalus appendiculatus. The sequence goes on from JALIZH010011553.1 coordinate 4,411, forward strand.
CGGCGGTGTTGTCCACGCCTTTCACGTGGCGGATATCAGTAGTGAATTCCGATATATAAGCAAGATGGCGGAGTTCACGGGGCACATACTTGGATGAGTTTGTGCGGAAAACATACGCCAGTGGCTTATGGTCAGTCAGGCACGTAAAATGAGCATCCTTCCAGAAAATGCCGATAGTGCTGTATCGCAGTGTAGATGGCCAGTAACTCCCGGCCGAAGACGCTGTAGCGGGTCTCAGCAGGAAGTAGCTTCCGAGAGTAAAACGACAAGGGTCTCCATTCGGAGTCAATGCACTGCTGTAAGACGGCCCCAACGGCCACGCTGGATGCGTCCACCATCAACCGAGTAGGGGCGTTGCTGCGCGGATGAATAAGAAGCACGGCGTGAGCGACCGCTTGCTTGGCAGCTGCAAAGGCGGCCTGGGCCTCTGACGACCACGGAATGGCAGAGGACGGGCCGGCGGTTGACCGAAGAAGGTCGGTGAGTGGTCGAAGCAGTTCGGCACAGTGTGGTATGAAGCGCCTAGAAAAATTCACAAGCCCCAGGAATTGGCGTAACTGGCGCAGTGTTGTAGGCCGAGGATAATCCTGGATTGCTTTAACGTGGGACGGGAGAGGGCGTATTCCTTTGGATGATATGTGATGGCCTAAAAACTCGAGTTCAGATGCGCCGAAAATACACTTCGAGGCATTCACAACGAGGCCGTACTGCTGTAGACGTTGGAATAGAGCACGAAGATGCTGCTCCAGGTGTGCGGCTGGCGATGAGGACATCGTCAAGGTACGCAAACACAGTAGGGAGGCCCCGTGTGACCTCAGCAATGAACCGCTGGAAGGTTTGAGCCGAATTGCGGAGTCCAAAAGGCATCCGCACGTATTCAAACAACCCAAAGGGCGTCGTGATGGCGGTCTTAGGTATGTCGGCGGGCCCGACAGGAATCTGGTGGTACGCCTTAACAAGGTCCACTTTGCTGAAAATCGTGCAGCCGTCGAGGCGCGACGTAAAATCCTGGATGTGAGGTAGGGGATAGCTGTCATGGACAGTCTTGGCGTTCAACGCTCGATGATCCCCACAAGGACGCCAGTCACCGGGATCACGCTTTGGAACCAAATGCAGCGGGGAAGCCCAAGCGCTTGACGACGGCCGTATAATGCCGAGCTGCAGCATGTGGTCAAACTTCCGTTTGACGATAGCTAAGCGGTCTCCAAACAGGCGGCGTGGTCGAGCGACTGCTGGTGGACCACGGCTGACGATGTGGTGTGTCACCGTATGTTTAGGCGGCTGAGTAAGGTTCCACGGTTTTGTTAACTCCGGGAAACTCGCCAAGATTTTTTTCAAACGGTGAGGAGGGTATCAGCATGCGGATGGCCATAGGAGTGATGTCGGACAGGACTCCCGAGATGGAGAGACGAGTCTGACCGTCTATGAGGCGGCGGCGGCTCCGCACGCTTACGTCCAAATCGAAGTATGAGAGGAAGTCCGAGCCGATGATCGGTTGAACCACGTCTGCGATGACGAAAACCCACCGGAAAATGCGGCGAAGGCCGAAGTCGAGGGTGAGAGATCGGAGTCCGTAGGTTGCTATAGACGAGGCGTTGGCAGCGCGAAGTGACTGCCCAGGTGACTTCGAACGATCAGCCTTAGTCGGGGGCACAACGCTTATTTCCGCGCCCGTATCTATAAGGAACCTGGCGCCGGATAGCTGGTCTGTTACCATGAAAAGGCGGCTGGGACGAGAAGTGAAATCACACGCCGCCGTCAGTGATCCCGGCGGGCGTTTCCCGACCACGAACAGGGAGGTGTGCACTTCGTGGCTCGGTGTCGGAAACGCCGGTGGTACCAGCAGAGAGGTGGAGGGCTGGGACTCCGAGCATCTCGTGTGCGCGGAAGAGCTCCAGGACCGGAACGAGGCGAACGAGTCTCCTGCAGGGGCCTCCGGAGTGCGGCAATGGAGGCGGCGAGTTCGTCGATGCGGGCCTCAAGGCGCGAAATCGCTGTGTCTGCTGGTGGTAGGACAGCGTTGACAGATGGGGAGGTCGCTTCATGAACCTGATCGGCGAGTTCCGCCAGGCGGTCGAGGTTGACGTTGCCGGCCGCCGCGAGGACGAGGCGGATTGGCTGAGAAAGGCGTTGGAGGAAGAGCTTGCGAAGCAACGCTGAGTGGGCAGAGACGTCGTGTTCCCCCAAGAAGCTGTCGCATTCGGCGCAGTAGTTGGGAGGGGCGCCTGTCGCCAAGGTCCCCCTCTGCAAGGAGCTGCTGAAGTCGGACGCGTTCCGACGGCATAAATCGCTCCAGCACCTTGGTCTTAAGGTGCTGATATGGCGTAGTGTCCGAGGGGTTGGAGAGGACGTCGGAGAGCTCGCTGGCAACATCAGGAGGAAGGACTGAGGCTACGTGGTAGTAGCGTGTCGTTTCCGAGGCAATGCGGTACAGGGAGAATCGCGCCTCGACCTGGTGAAACCAAACTTGCGGGTTCTGTGACCAGAAAGATGGGAGACGCAGTTGCACCGCCGAGACGTCCTGAAGACGTCAGGCTTGCTCTGTTGAGGGTGCGTTCGAGTCAGTCATTGTCTTCGTCCTGGGTCACCACTTGTAGGCTTATGCCACGGGAGCGAAGGAAAGACACGCCTGAACCATAACCGACGCCAGAAAGGAACATGAGCCGTGGCTTCACGTGCCACCGCTAAGCGCCGTCATTATTTTCTTCACTTGCGGTCGCTCGCTCTCCGTTTTGCGCGCCGCCCGAATGAGGGCGCTACACACCTAACTGGGGTGCTTGCCCGCAATGCTTGGAATACTACCGCGTTACTTTTTCACAGATTGTCAAATAACCATAAAAAAACTGCCCCATTTCCCGCTCAACGGAACCATGTGTGGATGCGAAGCAGCGGGGAGATGGTTAGCTTGAGCGGGAGAAAGGTCGCCGCTCATCGCGGCGCTGCACACGAGAGAGAATGAGGCGCGCTCCGTCATTTTTATACCGCGTAACTACCGTGGTGCCCCCCAGCGGAGTACGCAGCTGTCGGACCACCTGTCGCGCGACGCTCCATAGAGGATTCCTAGAGTAGAGAAAGAAGGTGAGCGTAAAAGAGCGGGGGGAGTGGACGCGCATGCGCTGTGGGGATGTCGGACGCGGGCGCCGCTCCGTAGAGTAGAATATTCCTACAGTAGAGAAAGGAAGTGAGCGTAGGAAAGAGGGAGTGTGGGGCCCTGCTCCGTAGAGTAGAGGATTCCTAGAGGAGAGAAAGGGGGGTGAGCTTAGGAGAGGAAATGGAGGGGACGCGCATGCGCTCTGGGGGGTGTAGGATGCGGGCGCCGCTCCGTAGAGTATTCCTAGAGAGAAAGGGGGGTGTGCGGAGAGAGAGGGGAGGAGACGCGCATGCGCTGTGGTGGCGTGGAACGCGGGAAGGAGGGACGGACTAACCTCCCCTCCAAACACATGCAAGCAAGATCGAGGAATGGAGTCAACCTGGGCGACACACACCACCTGCCTAGCCATTGCTAAGCAGCCTCTCTGTGCTCTCAGCCATGACTCTGGTGACTGTAGTGGTGGTTGACGGCCTTATATTGTACTACAGTGTTCTGGTTCGCATAGTGGGTGCTTCCCTACATCATGAAAGTGGCGGGACGCGGGAGGGACGGACATAGCCCCGAGCATAAGATGCTTCGCATCTAAAACATCGAAGTACTCCAAGAGGGTTCACAATATTACAGCTGACGCAGCTAATTCAACCCTGAAGAGACCAACAGCGTTAGTCTGATATCGCACGTCGAATAAGCAAGCGGCAGAAGAAAACAAAATACACCACTCACTTATCAAAGGCTGGTTCCAAGCTAGTTCACACAGTGACATTTTGAAGCGGGTAAGCGCATGAAGACAGGGACAAGAAAACGACACACAGAGCACTACTTCCAACTAATATTTATTGCAACAAAACACGCCATTTGAGGGGCATTGATAAAGTTCGCATTATCAGTATGATCAAACAGGCACGAAGAAATGAAATTTGAGTGGAAGTTCATTTTTTTTCTACATAACCTCCTCCCAATGTCACGCACTGCTGCTGACAATGCATGAGCATGCCGCAGGCCATTGAAGAACATAGAACTCGCCATTTTAGAGTTCAGGAAGAACAAGACTTCAGCGTTCACTTCTGCGTTGTCCCAAAAATGTTTCTAGTGCAGTGCACTCTCCCATGTGAAGATAGAGGAAGAAGTCCCTTGGTGCGAGCTCAGGTGGTTATGCGGGGTGAGGCAAAATTTTATAGCCTAAGGAGGCTGCACGCGTCACCGTCACCTGTGCTGAGTGACCGGAACATGGAATTTGCAATATATGTAGAACAACATTGCAATTTCTTGTATATTACTTATGCTAATACGTTGTGTAGACTGTGACACGCAGAATGGGTTAAGCGCTTTCTGTATATAATTTCGTGGATTGTTCCTACAACATTTGGTAGAAATGGCCTGTGAAGTACAGTTGAAAAAAATAAAAGTAAATGGCTGAGACTCTTGTCAGATTCATCTAAGGCAAAGTAATTTGAATTTGCCATAATAGATATACCAAGTGTTATTTTCATTTAGTTACATTGACATCAAGAATTTGACCTTAATCGATCAATATGTTGCAAAATCTGGCACCTTCGTTTTCATTAGCGGCTTGCAGCAGAAAAATCCAGCATGAATGGCTGTTCTCCGTAGATGAAGTCGTCAAAGGAGAAGTATCCACTTTCACTTGCATTGCTTTCCACTGCTAGCCAAGGAACATCGAATGAGGGTCAAACTCAGTCAGTTGTTTTGCCATATGCACATGAAATTGTCAGCAGTCACGCATTTATAAATCCTACTTATTTATGTTGCTTTTTTTTATTTAGTCACTTGTTCTTACTCATACAGTATGCAGTTCACAAAAAAAAAAAACTTCTGTGCTTGTTTAATCTGAAGAGAAAAGAAATATTGGTTGAGGGCAGAGGTTCGCCTCCCGGCTACGGCAGCCATATTTCAGTGGAAGTGAAATGCAAAGAACTGTGTGCTTAGATTTAGTTGCACATTAAAAAACCTTAAGTGGCTGAAATTAATTCACAGTCCCCATCTTAGGCGTGCCTCATAATCATATCATGGTTTTGGCACATAATATTCTAGCACTTATTAGAGAACGACTATTTATAGATTTGGGATGTGAAATTTCACTTGCATCGTGGACTGGGTTCCATCTATGAAGACTAAATCTGACAATTTAGCATGTAGTGATGCCTTCTCCTGCATGTGTGTTTGCATGCAATAAACTGAGTTTCCTGCTAACACAATAGTGATATACAAAGGCGGAAACTAGAAAACTTTGAGTGAATCTATTGTCGATAAAGATATTTTATTTAACTCTCACTTTGTTTTTCTTTTTGCTGCAAAAAAGAACAGCAGCCTCGCTCGTACATCGATAGGGTTCTGGCTCCTGCATGGAAGAAATTTGAGGAATTTTAATTATGAACTTGTTTGAAGAGGTACCAAAAAGAAGCACTGAGCAGAGATTAAGTAGTGAATAAAAAAATTATATTTTCATTAATTTTACAGCAAGATTATATTTACAAAAAGTAATAAAAAGACTAATTTTAGGGGTAAACCACAGCAGCAGCAGGCCAGTTTGATGTCTTGGATTTTCATTTAGTATCATATTTAGGTCCCTTGTGGTGCAGTAAACATTCTTGAAAGTTGGCAACTCCAGTCTATGGCTCCCTTCACATGCAGTGTATCAAATCTTTTTCAGTAAAATAAATTGCTATCTAGGCCCTGACATACACTGTACAAAACTCATTATCACCGGTTAGCACAGGAGCTCGAAGGTAATGCACTCGTTTTTTGTTCTTGGCATCTCTTCTGGCTTCTCAAGCTTCCTCTCGCAGCAGGAGAGGTTCCATGGGTAAATCTAGCTAGACATGACTAATTACAGCTGAGCTTCTCTTTCTCTTTAGTATCATTTTAATGTATGAGAGCTTGGATACATCTGAAGGCATTCCGAGATGAAAAGATGTCGTTTAACTTACACAGGCGCCCTCCTCATTCCGGATGACTGCCCCAGACCAGCAGTACGTAGGCTTTGTCCCCTGCACATAGGCGACTCATCAAAAATTCAATGTCCGCAAGCACTGTGTTTACACCTGAAGGCATTAGAGATGAAAAGATATTGTCTAACTTACACAGGACCCCTCGTCAATCCGGAGGAACTGCCCCAGACCAGCACGTAGGCTTTGTCCCCTGCACATAGGCGACTCATCAAAAATTCAATGTCTGCAAGCACTGTTTACACCTGAAGGCATTAGAGATGAAAAGACGTTGTTTAAACTTACACAGGTCCCCCTCGTCCTTCCGGAGGACTGCCCCAGACCAGCGCGTAGGCTTTGTCCCATGCACACAGGCGACTCATCAATAATTCAATCTCTGCAAGCACTATGTTACACATGAAAGCACTTAGAGATGAAAAGATGTTGTTTAACTTACACAGGTCCCGTCGTCACTCCGGAGCCCTGCCCCAGACCAGAACGTAGGATTTGTCCCCTGCACATAGGAGACTCATCAAAAATTCAATCTCTGCAAGCACTGTGTTACACCTGAAAGCACTAGAGATGAAAAGATGTTGTTTAACTTACACAGGTCCCGTCGTCACTCCGGAGGCCTGCCCCAGACCAGAACGTAGGATTTGTCCCCTGCACATAGGAGACTCATCAAAAAATTCAATGTCTGCAAGCACTGTGTTACACCTGAAGGCATTAGAGATGAAAAGATGTTGTTTAACTTACACAGGACCCCCTCGTCAATCCGGAGGAACTGCACCAGACCAGCACGCAGGCTTTGTCCCCATGCACATAGGAGACTCATCAAAAATTCAATGTCTGCAAGCACTGTGTTACACCTGAAAGGCATTAGAGATGAAAAGATATTGTTTAACTTACACAGGGCCCCCTCGTCAATCCGGAGGACTGCCCCTAGACCAGCACGTAGGCTTTGTCCCCCTGCACATAGGCGACTCATCAAAAATTGAATGTCCTGCAAGCACTGTGTTACACCTGAAGGCATTAGAGATGAAAAGATGTTGTTTAACTTACACAGGACCCCTCGTCATTCCGGAGGACTGCCCCAGACCAGCACGTAGGCTTTGTCCCCTGCACATAGGCGACTCATCAAAAATTCAATGTCTGCAAGCACTGTGTTATACCTGAAGGCATTAGAGATGAAAAGATGTTGTTTAACTTACGCAGGTCCCGTCGTCTTTCCGGAGGACTGCCCCAGACCAGAACGTAGGCTTTGTCCCCTGCACATAGGCGACTCATCAAAAATTCAATGTCCGCAAGCACTCTGTTACACCTGAAGGCATTAGAGATGAAAAGATGTTTAACTTACACAGGACCCCCTCGTCATTCCGGAGGACTGCCCCAGACCAGCACGTAGGCTTTGTCCCCTGCACATAGGCGACTCATCAAAAATTCAATGTCCGCAAGCACTGCGTTACACCTTGAAGGTATTAGAGATGAAAAAATGTTGTTTAATTACACAGGCTACCCCTCGTCATTCCGGAGGACTGCCCCAGACCAGGACGGTAACTTTGTCCCCTGCACATAGGCGACTCATCAAAAATTCAATGTCTGCAAGCACTGTGTTACATCTGACGGCATTAGAGATGAAAAGATGTTTAATTTACACAGGCCCCCCTCGCCATTCCGGAAGACTGCCCCAGGCCAGCAGTACGTGGGCTTTGTCCCCTGCACATAGGGCGACTCATCAAAAATTCAATGTCCGCAAGCACTGTGTTACACTTGAAGGCATTAGAGATGAAAAAATATGTTGTTTAAATTACACAGCTACCCTCGTCATTCCGGAGGACTGCCCCAGACCAGGACGGTAACTTTGCCCCTGCACATAGGCGACTCATCAAAATTCAATGTCTGCAAGCACTGTGTTACATCTGACGGCATTAGAGATGAAAAGATGTTTAATTTACACAGGCCCCCCTCGCCATTCCGGAAGACTGCCCCAGGCCAGCAGTACGTGGGCTTTGTCCCCTGCACATAGGCGACTCATCAAAAATTCAATGTCTGCAAGCACTGCGTTTGTTGGATGAGAATGCAACTTTGACGTTCTAATCAAAGCACCAGGAATCAAAGGTCTGTTATTTGCTCACCTTTTCCTTCATCGCTTCCTGAATCGCACATCTCCACTGGTTGTGCTCCTGCACATATTTCTGTAAAAAAAAATCAAGGAATAGTCGCTCAAAAACACATTTTGCAGCAACTGTGTTGCTTTTCATGCATGAATGGGAGACTTCCACGTCTCTGCCACATCACAGATTAAACATGTGTTATTTACTCTCACCTTTTTTCTACTTCGTTATGAAGCCTTGCAAATTAGCATCAGATATTTGAAGCCTGTCAAACAAAAATGGTTGTCAGAATTAAGTCTGTGAAGAGTGTGTTGTTTGTTGCATGAAAACACAACTTTGACATCTGTCTCAATTCATGAGAGATTAAAATTGTGTTATCGATATCAGGCATAGAAAATCCCTCCGATCATTTACCTCCGAATGGATCTACGAAAACAAAAAATTAGTTGCTCGAAATGAATTTTGCTGAAATATGTCATATAAGGAGAGATTCCCTCAAGGGAAAGACTACCATGAACCTGACCATAATGATGATCCTGAATTCAACTCCTAAGGTGAGAGTGAAGTTCTCTATAAACTATACTTTCTGAGGAAATTGTAAGGGTCTTGTGAGGTGGACAGCATTTTCCCTATTTCAGATTTTACCATTCCAAGCTGTTCCAACACATAAAAAGGGCAGGTTGGATAATTCCCTAAGAAACATACCAGAGGTTATTTATTTGTTATTGCAACAATCAACATATGCTGTTTTTTTTCTTTGCTTAGAACTGGGGTGCATATTAAAATTGTACGTAGTTTAGGTGCCACAATACTAGTACCCATAAATAATAAAATGTCAGTTTATGGGTACAGGTATACTAGTACCCATAAAGTTTAGGACTACCCATAAAATGTGAGTGCATGTTGAATTCTGGGACAGACGTCACATGCACGGTCAAGTAAGTGAGTAGTATTTAGAAACTGGTAAAGCGCACGCAGACGGGGAGAAGAAGACATGCGCATCTCAAGCATGCACAGTTACCATTTCATGAGTGAAGAAACTACATATACGAGGGGCGTTCATAAAGTTAGTATTATCAGTGTGATAGATTTATGAACAGTATACACGATAGTCGTCAAAGTGAGTCTGCATCGATTTGGTTTTAGTGTAATATAAAACTTATGTTCTTTATAATACCACGCCATGCCACTAGGACCCCAAAATCAAAATGGCTGAACCCATAGGCACGTGATAACATACTTAGTTTAATAGATGTTTTAGTGTGCTGAAAACCTGCATCAGCTTCCTAGCCAACACTACTGCAGACAATGACACATGGCCGGCCAAGACTTGCCTTGCATAAGGTTAGCTGAAGAATGCGTTAGCAAAGAATGGCTTTTTTCCTGGAGCACAGCTAAAACTGACGCATGATTGTCTATTCCCAAAACGTCAGCAGCTTCTGTCCTATGGCAGGGGCTCGAAGACATGTGCAGGTATATCGGAAGGCATGCCGCCTCCGATAGTTGAAGTGGCACCGTACCAGAAGTTGCAGTGGCTGGGCAGATCCTGTAGAACAGATGTAAAAAGTTTTTCAAGGGCTTCAGTTGCAAGAGGCAGTATCAAAACGTTACACAACTGTTTACGCATGTCAATGTGTTTACGCACGCACAATTTTTTTATATTGAGTAAAGCCAATTTTCCCGTATGACGATTGGAACTGATGTAACAAATTTGCGGTTCATTATGAGCAATTTGCATTACATTTCGTTCCTGTTAATTAACACATAGTTGAACGAAAAGCAAAATATGAGTCATGGTCATTTTAGCAATTTACCTTCGAAATTGCATTGCATTGTTTTCCACAGCTTTTTCGGGTGGGCATATGTGTAGGGTTGTGTGAAAACACGCTTTCGCCGAAATGTAGGCTCAAAATAAACGCAATCGTCCTGGCACAAATAGGATAGAGTACATTTCGGCAGGTATGTTTATTTGTTCTAGCAGTGCGGGGGCATTTTAGCTTTCATTGTTGACTTTAGCATAGGAATATCATTTCAAAATGACTGAGGTGGCCCTATCTGAACTCATGAAAATGTAAATTTTTGTAGCGCGAAGTAAAAGTATTCTCATATGAATGTTTCAGACACTGTTACACTGGCATGGCCGTTCTTCATAATATCAATAGGTTTACAGGAAGAACAGGTGCTTTGCAGCGCTTACTTTTTAAGCAGGTACACATCGCCCACGTTACATGCCACAACATCCCCTTTCAACCATGTTTCTTTCAAGAAAATGACTTACATCAAACTAACAAGACATATGTGCATAATGAACTGGCATAGCCTCTGCTGCTTTATGAGGACCAATTCAAAATAAGTCAGCTAGAGACGATGTACAATAACGTCAACACGTTCATGCAAGTCCAGAATATGAAAACACAGATGAAGCGCTCTCTGGAGATCGTTGCCGTTGCACATATAAACAGCCATCAACGTAGCACTTGGAATAGCAGAGTATAGTGCATACCCCAAATTCAAACACACATCGATGTTCCTAGTGCGAATGGTCATATACTGAATGCGTAGTATAGTAGTGTTTTATCAGCATTTTTGCATATTTTCTTTTCAACGCAAACGCACATTCAGTGGATACAAGGTACCGCCAAAAAGAAGACAGGCACTGATAACCGGCACCAATATATATATAACAACAATAGTAAAATACCACATTATTTATATGAAAGGAAGTTAATCTCATGCTTGTTATGTTTTAGACATTTAGGTAAATCAATAATGAGCACAGTGCAAGCATAGGAGTGCGCAGGGTTTCCCTATCAGGATGGAGGGAGGGGGGGGGGGGGGTTATCCCATCGCCCCCCCCTCCTCTAGCAACAAACGTATGGCGCAGGTTTTGCACCACGTGTTCTCAGGCGACTAGGAAGCGCAGCCGCTCCCCCCCCACCCCCCACCCCTGCGCACGCCAGTGACTGCGAGTAAATAAATGTTCTTACAGTATTACATGCCAATGAACTGATTCGCTGTGATTCATATTAATGAGTGGCCCCGGCCTACTTTCTACCATACTGTCGTCAAACAGACACCCTGAGGAATCCTGTCCAGCACTTGTGCAAACACATCCCGTAATGTTGAGCTCAGCATCAGCATGCCCTACCCGCTGAGGTTAGCAGCACCACATGTTTTTATTGGATGCTCCATTCACTCTCTGTACACGGTGGTGTCGAAGATAAATGTTGAGCAGTGTTCTGACATTCAAAAAGAATTTTTACATGCAGTTGCTTTCGCATGTCGCAGCATTTCCCTAATAGCACAGTTGCAGTCCTTCGTCACAACTGTGCTCATTTGGGGCGCTACTCCTGAATAAATGGAGCTGTGCACGGGCAAGTCTGGTACCATTACAGATGTAAAATCATAAGCATTTTTCCTACCTGGCTTAGAAGAACAATCTACTGGTGTCAGAACTTGCGCATGAGCACTGTCACTCGTAATGTCGCTCGCAGGTTGGCTTGGGTGCGGATTAGCTGCAGGGTCAGCATGACAGGGCGGCTGTATAGGAGAGCTGTACGTCTCTGGTGGCTTCGGTTGTTTGATGGCGGCTGTAATATCTAGTAATGGATGGATGAGCTGTTTGTCTTCAGGTGCACCTTCCTTCCTACTTAACGCAAGAGGAAACGCTGTGGGAACAGCGTCTGGCCCCAGCTTCTTCAAGCCATATTGTCTCTTTTGTTCGAAGTAGGAATCTTCGAAATGGGCCTGTAATAAGGATACCGCCACACGTCTCTTAGAATAATCACGCAAGCATGTTCACGTGAGCAAACAAAAGAACAAAGCCGTGAACAAGCTGGCAGTAAAATGCCTATCAGCACTAGAAAGCACGCAAAATAGGACTCTCGACTGTTCCTTTGTCTCATGTAACATCCAACCGACAGAAAGTACTTCGTGTTGCTTTAAATCTACAATCCGCTTTCAAGCGCTTGTCCTATCACGCATTCATTCATTAACTGTAATATACTGGGTTTTTCAAGAAATGTTTTCAAAGTTCTTTAAAAAATCAGGGAAATGCGATATTTGCTCGACGCCTTCACAATTACTTCTTGCGTAGACTTACAAATCTTAAAGTGGTCCAAACACATAATTTGGGTGAGTAATGAGGAAAGTAATAATAAATAACTTTTTAGCTAGTGAAGTTAGGACGGTTATGACAAACGGAAGAATGGAAGTCCTTCATGCGAAGAACCCATTGCAGCTTTGAGATTTCGCAAAAGCCGTCTCTTCTAATATTTCCTAAGTAATGCAATTTCCACCAAACTAAGCGGCGAAATCGAAACCGAAACGCGCAAGAGCGCAACTGCCGTGTTCTTCTGGTACTTCCAGAATCGGTAAGCCAGCCTCGTTATATCAACCACCAATCTACTTCATTGTGTCGGTGCCTGGCTGCGCTTGCAGTTATAGCACGCATGACGCATGTGACTTAAAGAAAGCGGAAGAACTACACCTCTGTAATCACCGCCTTGAACAGTGACGTGATTCTGGTAGTCGGCTTGTTGCGCTCCTCGGTGCTTCGGTTTCGCTTTCGCCGTTAAATTGGTTCGAATTTCATTGCGCCACAACAAATACTAGAGGCCGCTTTTTCTCTTTCTCAAAGCTGCGATGGGTTCTTCACATGAAGAACTTCAAGTACTCCCATTTGACATAAGAAGCTAACTTCACTAATTGAAAAGTTAATTGTTATAACTTTCCTTAGTTACTGTCCCAAATGATGTCTTCAGCCATTTGAATATCCCTATGCCTACAGAAGTAATTCTGAAGGCGTCGAGCATACATCGCATTTCATGATTTTTTAAGAACTTTAGACACATTTCTTCACACACCCGGTATACAATATGCCTGAACCAGCACGCCAGCGGTGAATATGTGGGGAAAACATCAAACACTAATTAAAAAATCAACAAATTTTTTTCGGTGAGAGGTTACGTCCAGCAGCCTCAATACTGTCTCTGTATATGAAGGGCAGGCAACGTCACAGAAGAAGTGTCAGTTTGCGCGTGTTGAGACAGGCGCAGGCAGGGGGTATTTTTTTTAATAGACAAATGCGTGCTTCATCAACCCACGCTGCACGCTATCAAACAGTTTTAGTTGGGCTCAGCAGACGCAGGCTCCCGGCCATATAGAATTATGGCCCACGTTCGTATGGTTTCTGCGGACGCCCACTTAAAACGTTCTATCAGCATGTCAACATCGTGTCGACCACAATCCGACTCCAGACGCATTTGCGACTACACAGCTGGACTTCAATTCAGTTGGAATATTCACCATTATTGTAGGGGAGGCGACCGAGGATGTATACCAATACACGGCGTCGGTGCCCAGCCCTTGTAACAACATGCAACACCTCGGCTTCAGACAGCAGCGGTTGTGAGGGTCGTGTATGCTGTCTAGTTCTCAAAGCGGGCGCACGAAGAAATTCGAAGCCCGCACACTAACACTTGCTACATAACGCTGATCGACGCTAACGCGAGCTCACGCAAGGGAGGCGACAGCTGAAGACTAGCGAGCGCGTCTCCGTACGGACACGCGGCCGCGTCCCGTATGTAGGCTTCCTGCTGGCAATGCGTGAACGCAGCAACAACTTCGGTTGGCTATGCATTCGCGAACACCGTGAAACACATATAACGCGTCCTGCAGCAAAAAGAAAAAAAAAGTGAAAGAAATACGCAGTGCTCACAGAGCAAATACGAGACGCACTGGTGGGCTCCCAGCCGTCTCGCTTCACTTGAGGCAGCCAGATTTGTCGTCGGCTCGGGCGCGCTGGGAAGTGGAACATTCGCACGCCCTTTCTGTTGTGGTTAGTGCAGAGCGTTGCGCAGCAGCCAGGCATTCTCAGGCATCACCGGCAGCATTTATCACGCTACCGCCACATTCGGCGCCGTGTTGTCGAGGATTAAACGGAACCGGGCGTAGACGCAGTGCGGGCACCAAGATGGCGCGTTGTCGCTGTCTGGCGAAAATTGTGTTTTGGTGGGCGGCAGTGCGTTCGCGGCATGGTTGGTGGCATGGTCGGCGGCATGTGGTGGGTCGAAGGCTGAGATCACCCTAAAACAACCGGTCATGCAGGCTCCCTATTATTTGCCTATACTGTATGCCACCCAGAGGTCGACAATTACCCCCTATTCATAAACGCTCCTTGACTTGAACTTGACTGGCCACCGCCTTCAATGCAGCACAAACGCGTTTCGAACGCGGTTTTTAGGCGGTGCCAAGGCAGCACAAACGCGATTCCAACGCGGTGCCTTGAGGCGGTGGCAAGTCAAGTCAATGAGCGTTTCTGAATACGGGGGGTTAGTTGTGGTGTTGCAATTGTGCACGAGTCTACAGCTAACGTGTCCATCGGCTCTTCTGTCCACCTTTACGAATGCCCTTCCTCAGCGTCCGAGGTAAAAAAGTCACAGTCTCACCGCAAGGGTGAAGGAATGAATGCGATAGCAACAAATTGTAATGTTACACGAAGTGAGGCTGGCAGCTAACTTGTTTGGATCCGATCTCACGCAACTCTAGAAAACGATGGTTTAAGAGCATACGGCCGCTCCAGGGACACTCTGCTCACCACATTCTCTTCGCGTTCAGAGCGCAGGACGTAGAAGTGTACACCGGCCCCTCGCTGTTGGCCGCCGAGAAGGGAAGATAACGCGCGCGCCCGCGACGACTGCGCTCGTAAAATCGAAGGTCGCTCGAGCCCCCCCCCCCCTCGCGTGTTTTCACGCTCACGAACGACGGGCGGGGCCGGTTCAACAGTTGGGGGGATCTTATCGCATGCGCCTCGGAGCGACGAAGATGGGCCGAGCCTCCGCTTCAGCCGCGTTCATCGCTCCCGCTCGCCCGCAATTACCCGCTGGTGGAACGTACGATGCGCAGGGGGCTCTTATCAATTTTGGACTTCATACGCGATATGACAGCGACGGCAACGGCGACGGCAAAAAGCCCGTCGAGACTGTCCATATAATTGCTATCGCAATAAAAAGCAACGAGCGCGCGCATATGTAGCGTAGGAGCACTCCAGCGCGAGTGTCTGTTGGTGCTCTAGGGGCCTGACGTTTTTTAGGGGCGAAGCTCCTTAGAGCCGAGCCTTGTGTGTCCGCGGTGTCCGTCACGGGGAGATTCGTGGATGTGAGACACAAAAAATCACCCCATATCCACGAAGTGAATTATGATGAGTGGGCGAAGCTCGATCGTTTTCATCCATGGCAGAAAGAGAATGTGTGGTCTGGAACGTGCTTATACTTCATGGTCATCAGCGTCATCGTTATCACGTGTAGTGGGTACATTCCACTATACTGCGTCATCGTCATCTTTATCACGTGGAGTGGGTACATTCCACTATACGTGGCTATCTACCTACCTACCTATTACTACTACTGCGACAACTACAGAGGAGGGACAGACCCACACCCTTAGGAGCTTCGCCCATAAAAATGTTTACCAATAGAATGATATCAACCATAATTGTGACAGAACAATATAAAACACCTAGAAGCACGAACGCTTTATACAAGTCGGCGACTTCAACGCATACTCGCGTTAAAATTACCGTTCTCGCCGTTCCTGGGTCAATCACCTGTCGCACATGCTCGCCGATGTGAATAAAAAGGTTCACAATAAACGAACAACAATCATAACTGTGAGGAAACAATATAAATCACCTACAAGCACAAACCATTTATACTAGTCGGCGACTTCAACGTAGCCATTATGGGCCTTAGGACCGAGCTTTCTCGTCCACTATTTATGTCACCCAACTTGCATGATATGGAACAACGCTCGGGTAACATACGGTTATTCACCGACACGATACGCACAGCTTCGCCCACTCGTCATGATTCACTTCGTAGAGAAGCGTGGATTTTTGTTAACGCGATAGCGTTAAGGAGCTCGTTTCAAAGAAATTCCGGGGTCGGCGTCGGTGTCGGCGTGGTTGGTTGTGAGCGAAAAATCATCTTGTCCGTGACTGAAATTCGAGAAAGATGCAAATAAAATAAATAATACAAATTTCCCGGTCCGAGTGAGGATCGAACCCAGACCGTCTGCGTGACAAGCAGGTGTTCTACTACACAGCCACGCGTCGGCTTGCAAGTTCAGCAAAAATGACTTCCTCTGCTTGGAAATGGAGTGAAAATAAATTTCATGCTTTACAAACACACGCGTCCTGTATACAGGCGTCACAATACAACATGTAATATCGCAGTAATATTGCGTGGTACAAGCGTACATTGCCATCGGGCGTCAGAACATGTGAATATCACAACTACATCGTGGTATAAAGCCAGCCACCCATTACGAAGGCACACACGTTACTGCACGTATTCCCTTAAGACCCCGTAGTGGGCACATAGCAAGTTCAAAAACATTTCACGCGCATAATTGCTCGTGGTTTAAAGCATGCTGCCCATTACATAGTATGCACTAAGTGATTGAAGTACGCAATAGGGACAGGATATCGCTATCGCGTTTAACTCCTAAAGACGAAGCTTCAGGGTCCCCCCCCCCCCTTTTTTTTTATTCCACGGACGCAGAACCGTTGTGGGGGGAAGTGTACCCAGCTTCGCTGTAAAATGTTTTGAGAATGACATCAGACGGTGTATTCCAACACGCCAATTTCATGGAAATGAATTAATTTGATCCATGCGGCTATATAAAAAGATCATCTTCAAGGCTTCACAGTCATAATCAACATTGCATAGTGCACCATTTATTTACGACATCTGGCCGCTTAGCTGCACCTATACTCTGACGTTTGATGGCGCTTTTGCGTTTGTTGGTGTAAACGTTCCATTTTTCTTCACAGTGGTGACATGTTGGTGATAAGGGGTCAGCTGAGCTGTGTGACTTTACGTCGTTGGCTTGGGGCAGTGAGTCAGTGGGAGCGCTATAGGCATAGGCGTGCGCAGGGGGGGGGGGGGGCGAAGGCTCGTCACAGCGCCCCCCTTCCCTATTAAATCAATATATGGGGCAGACTTTGCGCCCCCCCCTTCTTAGGTGACTTGGAGGGGCGGTCGCCCCCTCTGCCGCCATCGTGCGCACGCCTATGGCTATAGGCCAGGGGTCTCAAACACGCGGCCCGCGGGCCGCATGCGGCCCGCGAACCTTTCGCGTGCGGCCCGCACACGACTGTCTTCAACCTACATTTTTTTTTATTTGCTTAATAAATATTTTCGTGAGCTACACAGGCATGACTGATCTAAAGCATTCTTTTCGTGAGGTAGCACATGTGGTCACCATGCATGTGTTGAAATATAACCGCGAAACAAGAACTATATTTTAGAATCGGCGTCCAGATTTTATTCACTTTGGCGATCGTTGTAAAACATGTTCATGCATGAATCTTAAACGGTTCGACAACTCACGACTAAAAATACGATAGTAAACACACGAACACAAGCGCCGACTCACAACTGAAGTTTATTCAATAGCACACACCATACATATATATACACACGTGGCTACACACAACGAAAAGAACAAACAAAACAACCAAAGCATGTTACCCATTAAGGTGCAAGATTTCCTTATCCTGTAGCGCGATTGAGGGACAGCTGATGCATGAATCATTTTTATTTTGGATGTGCCATGCCTCGATTATTTCCCGAGTTGTCTTGTCATGATGTCTCGAAATGATATTTGTTAGGTTGAACTGAGGCACGCAGCCGCACTTGTGGCAGTGCTGAGAAATGTGCGATGAACTATCAGAACGCAAATTAGCCTCATGCTCCCTTAGTCTCACATTTACACTTCTGCCTGTCTGGCCTATATTCGCAGAGCCACAAGAGAACGGAATATTGTAGACCACATTTGTGGCACAACCGATAGCCTGAGTCCTGTGTTTGACACCACATCCTTCTTTCTTTTCTTTTTTGGCCTCCGCCTGTCTACGTACACGTTCGCAATTAGCCCCTACTTTGTTTGGTACAGAAAACACTACTTCAACTCCATATCTACCGGCGACATTTTTCAAACCATGGGACAAGGCATGCACACAGGTTACAACTGCAACACATTTTCTTTTTTTCTTTATCATTTTCTTTTTTCTTTATCCATTCATGGTTTCTAACTCGGAGGGTGTTGTACACTACTTGGCAGACTGCAAACCAGGAAAATACAGCGTGTTTAGCGTTGATGCCGAAGACCTGTATTATTCTATACCGCAGAGGGAACTGATAAGATGTGTGCAAAGATGCGTTGATTTGTACAATGATGAGTGTGATTTTGTCAATAAGTGTTGTGTTTCTGTCAGTTCTTTTCTCGAATAATTAAGGTGTTATTTAAGTTCCTCAGTTATAGGTTTTGAGGGTAAGCTGTACTTGCAAAAAGAGGGTATCTGTATCGGATCGAGGATTGCCCCGGTTCTGAGCAATATTTTTTGGGGTTGTGTTGATGAAGCTATCGAACAGGTACTTGGTGGGTGCGGTATAAAAATATTTGGGTATGTAGATGACCATCTTGTGATTTTAGATGAAAGTAAAAACTCTAGAACTGTGGATGATGTACTTGATGTTTTCAAGAAGCTTGGTAACGGCTTAAAGTTTACGTACGAGGTTCCTCAGCAGAATGAACTGCGCTTTCTAGACTTGATGTTGTCCGTTACTCCCGATCACATTTGTTGGAAGTTTTAGCCACGTTCAAAAAAAGAAATTCTCAGTCATTCGTCTGGCCATTCGAAAATTGTAAAAGATGGCATTGCTGCGTCTGTTCTAAGGTAGGCTATCAATAAGACGTGCCTTCATAAAATACATGAGAGTGTGTCAAGACAGGTGGACAGATTAAAATGCGCCGGGTTCCCAGATCATGTTTTGACCCGAACATGTGAAAAGTTAATTCGAGCAATAAAACAAGGTCAGGCCAGGGATACAAAAAAGAAACTCTTTGATGAAGAAAAAAGAAAATGTGTTGCAGTTGTACCCTGTGTGCATGCCTTGTCCCATGGTTTGAAAAATGTCGCCGGTAGATATGGAGTTGAAGTAGTGTTTTCTGTACCAAACAAAGTAGGGGCTAATTGCGAACGTGTACGTAGACAGGCGGAGGCCAAAAAAGAAAAGAAAGAAGGATGTGGTGTCAAACACAGGAATCAGGCTATCGGTTGTGCCACAAATGTGGTGTACAATCTTCCGTTCTCTTGTGGCTCTGCGAATATAGGCCAGACAGGCAGATGTGTAAATGTGAGACTAAGGGAGCATGAGGCTAATTTGCGTTCTGATAGTTTATCGCACATTTCTCAGCACTGCCACAAGTGCGGCTGCGTGCCTCAGTTCAACCTAACAAATATCATTTCGAGACATCATAACAAGAAAACTCGGGAAATAATCCAGGCATGGCACATCCAAAATAAAAATGATTCATGCATCAGCTGTCCCTCAATCGCGCTACAGGATAAGGAAATCTTGTACCTTAATGGGTAACATGCTTTGGTTGTTTTGTTTGTTCTTTTCGTTGTGTGTAGCCACGTGTGTATATATATGTATGGTGTGTGCTATTGAATAAACTTCAGTTGTGAGTCGGCGCTTGTGTTCGTGTGTTTACTATCGTATTTTTTCGTCTGAGTTGTCGCGCCGTTTAAGATTCATGCATCCGTACCAACTCGCCCAGTTGTCAGTGCTACTAAAACATGTTTGAATCCCGGCACCAAATCTTCCTTAGAAATGATCCGTAAATATGAAATGTGGGAAAGGTTTCGTTTGCTGAGGATATACAAAATACCCCCCCCCCCCCCCCCCCCGCGCTCTTACGTTCTCCCCTGTACCGGTCCTCGGGGGACTAAATTGCGTGACTGCGGCCCGCTGGCTGAGGTGAGTTTGAGACCCCTGCTATAGGCAGTCAGCGTCATAGTGTTTCCGTACCGAGCTCTACACGACGGTTATGCCAGATTTTTCGAGTCTAAGGCACCATCGTGCTAGCCATCCTGAATGGTCCTTTGAACTAGCGAGACAGCACAAGTCATGGTGGCCACAAGAGATCTCCGGTGGTAGCGCTTGACCGTAGCAGGACGTTGTTGGCTTCGACTGCAAGACCATCATTGCGCCGTGGTGGTTCAGGAGGTGCACATTGTTGCACATAGGGTGCACATTGTTGGAGGATAATGAAGGTGGCAGGGCAAGTCTGCATGCATGGTAACTTTGGTCTGTCATGAATGGTAACTCTTGCACCGCAGGTTACAAGCGCGTTATAATACGGAGTTTTATTATAGCGGAACACAACGAACGCAAGAATTTAAGGTTAGCGCAGCGTGCTGTAAACTGCGCACGCGCAGAACATAAACGTCGCCCGATGTCTAATTTAGATTTGAGCATTCACGCTTTCCCAGCCGTATACTGCCGATAAAATAGCTATTTTTGAGATACACTGCTCATTACCAGTATAGAAGGCTTAAGGTTCGCTGTTGTTTCCTGTAGCCGCGCAGAGATGGCGACTTTGTTTTCATTTGCTTGTTTCCAAGATACGGCCAATACGGCCACAAGTCAAGCCGAGACGCGTGACGTTTCGCATTGCTTGTCACATTTTGCGCCGCAGTGCGCGAATCTGTGGTACGGATTCGCAACGACGGTGACTTTGGATCAATTCGACTTAGTGGCACATTTGTGGATTCCACAATGCATTTAGTCTTTTTAAGTCTATAGTCGGTGACAAGCTAAGAATAAAAAAGTAAACCCTACCGCTGTTCATTTGTATCATGCGCGTCCAACTACGGCCGCTCTTTACCATGACGTAACGGTTAAGACGAACCAATGAAAAATGCAACATGGCGCCGTTCGCGACGAGAGGCGAGGTACCGCTGCACCGAGACCGAGAGCAGTTAATTCGATTTTCTGTGGTGTCTCTTTCTACCAGAAGAAGCCCTTTTCTAGTGTTATCCGCACGTACGTAGCATCATCGTCGCCGGTCGTCATTCGATGCAGTAGAAGCTTGTGAGTGCCGCGTTTGAAGTGTAGCGAAGACAGCGAAGCGGCAGCTAGCAGCTCGGACGCTCCATCGCGTTCCGTCGTTTCGGCAGCGTCAAGTTGCATCACGGCGTGTGTTCCTTCTATCGCTCGGATGCACCAAGCAGATCACCTAAGTGTCACCATATCGGCGATTGTCGCGTTCATTCGTGTGCAGTGAGGTGAAGTCGGAATGTCCGCGTCTGTGCTCGATTACCGTCTGCAAAAGCCATAGCATTAGCGTTGCCACATGTGCGTGCGTGTGTGTGTGTTACTTGGAGCTCGCAACGTGGGAATCTTGGTGATCTACTGCGCAATACGCGGTGCTGTGCGTCGCTATGAATGGCGTATGTGCGGACAAAGCGAAAGAGAGCGACCATCATAACCCGTTAGCGCAACACAGTGCGAAGGTAAACAAGCCAGGTATGGAGAACATGCTGTGGTGTGTGCATTATAAGGAGATAATTTTGGTCATCCGGTGCATGTGTGATTACGTGACGTGTGTCACCAGCCCAAAGTGATGTGCTAGGTCGAAGTGCCCATCGCGTAAGTCTCACGCTCGATGCATGAACGCCTTGCATGAAAAACACCGTGCGAGGTAATCGTTGTCTACAAACAGCGAAGAGATGCACGCTACATAATATCGCTGTGACGCAGCAACTTTCGATTGCATGGATCGCGACTGCAACTGAAGTGACGCGGCTAAAACTATCATTGAGTAAAAAAAAAAGCTTTTGTTTATAATGGCGTTGCATCATACTTCACGATATCATATTTGGGATTCTGCTTTTGTCTAACGTGCGCTTTCTGTATTTTGTGTGTATTGTGTACGTACATTACGCAGTGATAATTTGCTTATCTTAAACTAAAGTGGACTCTCGTGAAGCTGATAGTCCATAGACCTTTCTTTTAATTGCTGGCCCTTCTTGTGATGCACGTCTTTTTTTTGTATGGTCTTTTGGCTACTCAATTTTTCATTTTTACAGTTTCTATATTTTGTGTGTTCTTTTCCTTTTTCTCTCTCTCCCTGCTTGGAGGACGATGCTATAAAAGCGCATCGAAGCTCCGTAAATTGTGCCTTGATAAAGATCAGTCTCCGAATGAGATGTTGACAAATAAACTGTTTCTTTTAGAAACGTATATCCTTTTTCTGTTTGTCTTACGGCAATTGAAGACAGCCCACAGCCTCTTCGTAAGATATATAATGTATATACCTTTGCGCAGAGACACACATATATACATAGAAGGTACGGGCCCCTCTTCCATCAAAACTGGGCCCCCTGCTTTAATGCCCACTGGGGCGGTGCAGGTACGTAATCAATAATTCATAAAGAAATAAAACAGTTCAACGTTCAAGGGCTGAAGGAGTCGTGGCAGCGCCAGTGCAAGTTATCGAAGCCAGAAACAATCTCACGTAAAGCTTTTAGTCACTGCCACTTTAGCCGCGTACATCGCCTTGGCGTATCCAGCGTATTCAAAGACCCGCACAGTTAAGCACCATGAGCGCTACGCCCTTTTATTTCGTTGAAGCGACGTCAAATGAAGCCTTGTCGTTAACCTTAAACACGATGACAACCACGGCAACTCCAGACGCAAATATGATATTCATGGCAACACAAGAATCGAAATTCGCAAAGGCAATCTCAAAACCCTTCGCTGTTCTTCGCTTTGAGTTGTTGTTGCCATAGTTACTGCAGACAATGAAGAAAACTGGCGGCGAAATTTTCGTAAAAAGAAAAAAGATTGCGAACGCCCTTATTAAATTTAATCAATGTCCCTGTGTCGTTCTGTGAAACCGTAAAGAAATATTTCCTTTATATTATTTATACGCTAAATGTGGCATTCTTTGTTTTAATACCATAATAGGCACTGCGCAGAAACGTAGCCTTCGAGACGTACATTACTTTTTCGTAGACTCTGAGATGACCGCGGCGAGGGGTGCGATTTAAACAACAGATATATTGTTAAGCTTGACGCTGAACGCCGTGCGTTCACAATTTCTTTCATCTAGCTTTCCTTTCTTTATTTCAATATCAGTGCAGTATTGGCAAATATTGTTTGTATGCGTGAAAATTATTGCCAGTGTTTAGGAACTACTTCGTTTGTAGCGCGGAGGCATGCAAAATATGAGCAATGCGGCCACGTGGGCGGAGCTTATATTTATTCTTAGGCTGTCACCGACTATAGATCATTCCGCATGTGCTCGAGTCAGCGTCAGCAGGATGCCTGAAGACCACCAGTTCAAACGCAGCGCGTTCCGTTTTAGCGTGAGCGTTGAGACGCACGCCAACGCTAACGTAAGCGTTTTCCGCTACTAAAGCTCCCTAATACCTCCAGCTGTCTTCTCTATCCAGTTTAAAGGCATGCTTTTGTCATGCGCAAATATAGGCACGTAATGTAACACATTGGAGGAGGAATCAACTTCATTCACACAGAAGGCGCGGTCCTCAACGCGAGCACCGACGCGGCCCAGGCAGGCATCGCTGGCTGCTTTTTGTAATTGGAGTTTTAATGCGCTCTTCCCACGCTGACCGTGATCGAGCTGGCAAGAGCGTTTTGAGGGTGAGGAAATGCTTCACAGCCTCACAATATGTGATTTCGTGTAATAATAATAATAATAATAATAATAATAATAATAATAATAATAATAATAATAATAATTATTATTATTATTATTATTATTATTATTATTATTATTATTATTATTATTATTATTATATCTGGGGTTTAACGTTCCAAAACCACGATATGATTATGAGAGACGCCCTAGTGGATGGCTCCGGAGATTTTGACCACCTGGGATTCTTTAACGTGCACCTAAATCTAAGTACACGGGCCTCAATGTCATTTCGCGTGGCCAATTCTTGTGCGGTACAATGTTGGTAGATTGCGTTAACTGATCCGCATGTAATAAACGCCAACCAGTGAGAAATAGGGAACGAGTAAATTGGAATGCGGTGGAGAATCGTGGCCTGCGCTCTCGTGAGGTATTCATCGATGACAAGCACTGCGCGCATCCCGGCAGCTCGACGCACTGCCAGGGGGCCTATGAGACACAGCGCAAGGAACCTCGTAGGCGCTCGTGGTGGCCAGCACACCCATAACAATCTGGCAATGGGATCGCAGATGCTTTGGCCGCAAAAACAGAGGTCTGGAATACACGATTCAATATTACCCAGCTTAACCCGATATTCAGGCCCACCAGGAAACTGGTGCAGCGGCGAAACTCTCCGGTATCTCCGCTTACAATGAAATTACAACCCGGGTGCTTTTCCCGTCGCGGCACACATGGTGCATATGAACCTAACTGCCAATCAAATAGACTTACATTTCCCGGCAATCTCATCTACCTGTGTCGAAATTTTGCCAAAACAACGATTAGAACAAACATTACATGTTCTCAATATATATACCACCCCCCTCCCCCCCCCCCCCCCCCCGAGAGAGAAGACCTAAGCTGTATCCAAACTCTTGCATAAAGCCTATAATTTTGCAAACCGAGCGCCACTTGTGGTGTTTGGCGACTGTACTGCTCAGTACTCGGCTTGGGTCTATCTTCAATGTGAAAAGAAAGGCACAAAGCTCTGGGAGACCGCCCAGGACCTCGGCTACACCCTCGTTAACGACCCAGAACGTCCAACCCGCACAGGGAACAGCGTAAGCATGCGACAGCATCAATATCGCGTGCACGCACTATCCACGTGAATCGCAGCTTGTATCCCGCGAGGGAGCGACTCATAGAGTTTCCATGAACTCCTTTTTCTCGCCGAGGCGTTGCCGCTCACCGGCTACGGCGAGCCACAGTTCGTCAGCGATGGCAGCTCCGAGATTCATGTGGGACATGTTTTGCTTCAACTCTCCCCACACGTTCTCGATGGTGTTGAAATCTGCGCCTTTTGGAGGCCAGTGGAGCGTGAGAATAGCACGTTCTTCCAGAAGATTTCGAAAGCTCCGGTGGTGTATACTGGCCTGAGGTCTTGCTGAAACAGGAACAACCATTCTTCAAATGGCCTTCTAGAGCGTACGGAAGCAGATGGCTGTCGAAAATTTCGCAGTGGGCCTCAGCTGTGAAAGATTGGGACAGCCGCGCTAGAGGGAGACTTTGTATGCTTACGGCTTCCCAGACGTCTACAGCGACCGGCTGCTGCTGTGGATCTACATGCAGGCTCATATCTGCACAAAGAGAAGGAAACAAACAGGGTGCCACCACTTGGGAAACTTTCTGTGCGTTTGGACAAATATGGCCAAACAATCAAGGCAACAATGAAGCGACAAATACCTGCACTGTTATGTCCTCCAAGCGTGACGCTCCTTGTCCCACCTAAAAGAAAACGTGCCTTTATCAGAAAAGATCACTTCCTTCCAGTGTTCCGCCGTCCAATTTTCATGCGCCCTATCAAAATCAAGGCGCTGGCGGCTTTCCCGCTCCGTCACGTGTAGTTTTTGGGCGGCAATAAACCCATTAAGTTCGGGTTGTCCCAGTTGCCTTTTTACTCTTTCTTAACTGACTTGAAGGTTGAAAGCGGTGTTCATTTGCTAAGGGCTTTGGAAAGGGTTCTATATTGATGCAGCAACAATGACGCGCTCGTACTCTTCCGACGTGCATCGAACGCGTCCGGGTCGAGCATCTTCCAGTTGGCCGTCTTGGTACCTATGGGCCTCAATAATTCTATTCACAGCACTCATACACCTCTGTGTGAGGTGGCATATCTCGCGTTGAGGAATACCTTGAATGGATAGCTCGACCATCCTTTTTTCTCAACGATTGGCGCTTTCTTCTGCATTCTGTTGCGCGACAAGGATGGAATTTCGTGACAATTCCATGGTTTCTACGTCTTCGCATCTTCTTATCGATCGAGCACGCAAAGGTGCTCACGAGTACGTCAGACGAAAGCTGTGAGCTTTTTCGGCGCTATTCACTGTCTCGCACAGCAGATAGCGAACTACAAGGCCAGGCGTGTCTGAAAAGATACGGCTGGCCAAGTGACAAAGGCGAAAAAAAATAAAAGCTATGTGAGCCTCTTTATCGATTGTTAAGCCCCAACCGCATGCACGCGATTTTCGAGCGACGGCGACGAGCGACAGCGACAAACGAGCTCCGTGCGCTGTCGCGTCGCGACGGCTGCAACGACATGTTGGCGACAAAGTGCCATTGTTGCGTCATTGAAAACTATCGCGTGCATGCCGATAAATTGCGAAAAGAAGTTTAAAATTGGATCGATGATAACATGCCAAACTTATTAATGTCTTTTGTGGCATAAGGAAGCCATGAAAGCGTTTCGCGACTTTCTTTTTTTCGCAATGTTTTGTTTAACTGCGACAGGGTGCCCAGAAGCGTACGCTACTACGGCTACGAAGCACTTCGAATGTCGATATGACATTGCAGCAAGTTACCACCATCGCAGCAAGCTACTACCGAAACATCAAAACAACCAGTCGATAACAAGATTAACGACAAAATACGGCCGCTGCCTCTCTCCGCGTGAGATCTGGCTGTAAAAAAGGTAGTGTACACCTTCCAGTCCTTCATGTACGCGCGGATAACAAGCACCGAGAGCAAATTGCAACCGAAGCGAGGATCATGGGTGCTGCCATGTTACTGGAAATCGTCACGCTCGCTTCCGGGCAAGCGATTTTTTCTAGTTTTCCAGAAACGCGCGACGCGACAAGCGATGGCGATGGATGGGACTCCGCGACAGCAGATCCTGTCGCTCGTCGCCGTCGCTCGAAAGTCGCGTGCATGTGGTTGGGCCTCTAAGACGACTTTGCTGACGAAAGCGTTGACGTGTTGTCGACATTTCATTTGTAATAGTTTGCTTCTTTTAGTTATTTCATGATCTACTATGAACTGTTTGTAAGTTCGTTTAATTATTTTCTTGCTTGCTGTTGCGGTATTTGAATTTATTCTAATTGGTATGTACTACCCATTGGAACTTCTAATCTCCTTTAAATTGGCGTGACCAGTATTACCACAGAGTCTCGAATTCATATTACCTACTCTGTACTACTGCTCGCACCATAAATCAATAATTACGTTTATTTACTTATTAACCCACATTAGCACGCCTCAATAAAGGCGACGTGTGACCTCCGTGTTTTGGTCTTGTTAATTACACTCATTACTTTTATTGAGTCTTGAGACTCTTGAATCAGTCTTATTTAATTGGTGCTTCACACACATTTGCATGCTTTAGTGATCGATTGAGGTGCAGTGTGCCGCTTTATGATTTTTGCTGCCGCAAGTGTTCCCGACGACGGCGACAGGATGGTCACATTCCACGACTAGTGAGCCAGTTAAACGTTTCGCTTTTAAAGGCGCTGATGCCCGTCAACGCGTATGCACGCGCAGTACGCTCCACCGTGTGCACACGCGCGCATAGAGCGTTTTACAGACCGAATCCCCACAGCCGCCCCGTGAAACGCTAAAAATCACCAAACTCTAGTCTGCAGCAAGGCAACACCTATTTATGGTATCATCGACTGGTCGTCTCTGTCCACCGGCTGAGAGGTGAACTGATCCGGCATTGCACACACTCTGAGGCGGACTACAAACGCTCGAACCGAACGTCAAACTCGTTGCCGGAGGAAAACCGGAACAAGAGGAACCACGTGCCTACAGCGAAAATCCGTTGTCTAGCAGAAGCCGTGTCGAAGCCTAGCCGAAGCTTCCCACGCTTCAAACAATACGGCGGACGCGCGGATGAAACAAGCCGTCAAGAAAGGAACCCTAAGCTGGGCGAATTACTGGTCGCAGGCACTGCTTATGTCGCCATCGTAGCTTTCGCCGCCGGTCTCCGGGTTGGTTGACGAAGGAGATGGCATCAGCTCAGCGCTTAAACAGGCTCTATTTGACATGTTGACAAAATTACGCAGATACCAAACGACGCGATCATTTGGTATGATGCCACCACTACTAGCACGCTGCTTGTGATCACCTGACCAGAAGCGCTCGCACTGCTCCGTCGAGACCGGTCGAGGGGGGCTCGGAGCAGCTCAGAGCACTCGACGAGAGAGGAGAGCGATCGTAAAGAACAAGCCGAACGCGAGGCGCGCGCTCCCTTTCAAACAGCCGATCATAATGCCACTCGCGACAGCGCTCTAGAGCGCTCCGAAACGACCAGGCGAAGATGGTCATAGATGCACTGGGCCACGAAGCAAGCTTGCTAGTGTAACCGCGCATGCGCAGGTCCTGGCACTACTTATCCATCGGCGCGCTCCGCCGACGAGCGGTCAGTGGCCTGGCGCTCCGCATAATTGTGCGGGCACCAGTACATACGAGGGACCAGACATCAAACCTCATCCGAAATAAATAAAATCCTGGCTACGCACGCCTCTCGCGGACTGATACGTGGTAAAAGAAGATCCATCCAAGCTTGCGGGTTTAAGCCGGCCGAGGGCATTCGCTCCAACGGTTTACTATTTCACTGTCGACATTCGGAGGTATGCCGGTGGCCCAACCATCATTGACACATCGGCGCTCACTTCAGTAGGGGTCACCGGTTTTATAACTTGAGACTCCGGTGCAATGGTAATAACAGCTGGCTTTTTCACATCTACAGCTCGCCGTCTCGATGCCTCAGTGAGGGATGTGCCCATTGTACTTGCTTTTGATGGGTCTGTTTGTCATAAGAAAACACAACAGAATCGTTTAATTCCTAGCCACTTAAGTTGTACTCCTTATTTATCGGTTTGATAACTACGCAAATTTGGAAGGATTCATAGCGAGTATAAGCAAAACAGCGCAAAATGAACGAGTCGACGGCAAACCGCGCATGTTAGGTAAACCACGCATATTCATTTCGTCCGCAGATTCATTCCCAAACAGGTTCATTTCGCGCTGTCCTGTGTATACTCGCTATGAATACAACATAGCATAGAAACATTGCATGCACTACGAGAGCTTTCTTTGGAGGTGTATTACCCGCTAGAATCTCATCTAGTTGAGGCTTTGTAATTACAAGGGAATATTTCTTGCCATCAACAATTACATCTACCGAGGAGCTCATCGCAGAGCAGACGGTGGACACGATGGGGCATAGCACAGTGGTGCGCACGGTTCCAAGCGCTCGCGTTAATCTAGTTGGCGCTATGAGTACGCGCGGAAGCGTTGCATCTCACCTTCTGATTTATTTCCATTGGCCCCTCCAGAGAATTGGGGCGTTCTGAAATACTCCGGGGCAATTAACGAACATGCTATCAGCTTCCCTGTCACTGGCACGCAAAACGAACTGAGCACGTCCGGTCGGGATACGAATAACGTAGCGACATGTTCAATAAACACTAAACAAATGCATGTTTGGTGGATGGATGACAGCCCCGACGAGGCCGCGCAAGACAGACTAGAGAGCACCGCCACCGCTTGGTTGCTCAGGGAACTCGGGGAAGCAAAAAAGGTGATCGCACGATCTTCTAACAGGAAATAGTGTAAAGTGTTCATTATACAACACCTTGGGGGGATGTAATGGTTAGGGACCTTCATCACTGTGCTCGTGGTTGTCGGACGATAAATGATTCACCTGAACCCCTTAGACGAAAGCAGAAACTTTATGTCATACGCTAAAGAAGATAGAGAGAAGCGATAGGGAAAAAACTATTGACAGCGATCCTCGTTAGGGAAAAAACTATATACACAGCGATCCTCGACCAGTGTATGAGGGAGGCAGTCTTAACCAAAACCACACGACAGTGCCGATCGCACATAGTTCCCGATTCTTAGGAAAAACACCGTCTCAAAGATGGGTTCCCCGTCGTACCGGCATGATCTGCTCGTCGACGTGCGCGAGGGCACAGGCGGCACGGCAGGAACTGTTGACAGCACACGGATGCGCTACCGTGTGCAGCGCCGTTGACAAGGACGTCACTGCCAACTCAGCAGTATGGGACCGCAACTCCCGAGGACCAGGGTCAGGCCACGACCCACGAAGACCGCACCAGGTAGGCCTCGTTCACGAACCCAGCCTCGGCTACTGCACCCTGGCAGGTGCCGCTCACCAGGCCTCGTTCCTGCACCTTGGATGGGCCACCGGAACTGGACCTAGGACAGGCCCACCGGAACTGGACCTGGCAGGCACGTCCTGTCCGACGCCCGCCTCTTCTTCTCCTCCTCCGTTCATGGCACACACTCATCGGAGGGGATTGGCCGAGTAGAAGGTGAATTCAATAACGCCGAGGCAGAATAAAAAAACATTTTATTGCGAACAAATAAGTCGCTAGTGGGTGGGCCTGAAGCTCGTCTTCGTCTGTCCTCGTCGGTTCCACCCGCGAGCTACCCGCACGTCCCCCCGTAGCCAGTTCCTTCTTTTCTTCTTCTTCCGTTGTTTTTCTTGCGCCTCCGTGCCACCTGCCCTCCGCTCGTCTTCATCAGTTTCGGTTTTCACTTTCGTGACGCTTTCGAGTCCCTTACATTCACAACTCAGGCTCCACACGCACCACTATTGTGTCTTTTCTCACAGGGGACATTTTTACTGCGCGAGCAAAGGTTCACTGACTACTGGCCTCTCCCTTAAAATTTTTGGTGGTCAGCAAACCAGTAGGCAACAACGAGCGCCACGAAAAAGGCACAAGTGATGATACCGAAATTACGATCTGCTAGGCGATGCGAAAATGCGTGTATATTGACACGTTGTTTCCGTTGAAGTTGCAACGAGCGGACGCAGACGAACATATTGTTACGGGGAAGAAACTATATACACAGCGTATATTCAACACCAAAACGTAAGCGCTGCCGCAGTCCAAGCGCCCTCCGCTCAGCACTTCGTTGTCATCCTCTGCCATTCGCCTGTGGCAAGCACCGTCTCTATGCGATCAGTTCTCGGGGCGAAAGTAGTGCGGGTTAAGCTGCGAGACATGAACTATATATCGCTCGTGATTGAGGTGGTCGGTGACCTAGGATTGAGTGGAGCTATCTCATAAGTCACGTTCTTTCGTATGACGCGGTAAGGGCCAACGTAAAGGGACATCAGTTTTTAGCATAGTGCCACGCGCTATTCTTATTTTCACTTTTGTTGTATTCGGTTTTCGCCCACAAAGACCGTCAGCAAAGCTCAACTCAAACCGTGCCTTATTGTTCTACAACCTGTGCGATTATTGTAGATTGTTCTGTTAGGATTGCGCGCAAGACGCGATCACTCGAGATTATTCCAGAGCGTGCGCGATGACCAGTGATAAGGCTAGAATGTTCGACGCGTGATGCATAAAAGCCGGCGCGCTCCAACGATGTTCAGTTGATCGACGGCCGACGCTCTGTTCGCCGCTATCAGTGCCAGCGTGTATTGCTGTAATCCTACTTTCCGTTTACCGGCCACAAGTTCGGCCTAATAAGCAGTTTCATCTTGGACACGTCGCCTGCTGCCTTCGTGGACGTCACGACCACGTGACAATAGACTAACACTTCGTGATGGCAACCACAGCAGGACTAGCGACCTTGGTGGGTACTGCACCTCGCGGTGTCGGCGATCGTAACCACACTTTTGATTAGCCTGCGTGGCAAATAAGCCTTTGGTGATAAACCTTCATGGAGCTGTCCCTCAACGAGCACAGAACTACACTATTTTATGTTTGCTGACTCTGTGCAATCTCAGGCATCTGTGAATACATCTAATTTCTTTCGGAAAATAACTGCTCGGTGAGGGCCAAGTTTTCATGATGTCCTCGCTTCCTAGCCTCCTCTCTGCGCTTGTCGACTGTCCACAGAACGTTGGCGAGCCACTGAGAGGTTCGGGTCGCTTTGAAGCTGGCGATGAAGCTTCGACGTCACCCTCTCCAGCAGCACCCGACCCGTGGTCAGCGGTAGACGCTTAGCCGGAGGAGGCGCTCGCTTGGCGCATGTTAGGCAGGTTCCGCTCTATGCGCCCGACACCTCTTATCACTTCAGGGCTCACGCTGTAATATGCGGTGGTTAGTTGCTCATTTTGTCGGCGTAGAAACTTCTATGGGGCTAACCCCAGAATGTCTGTTATGCTTTCGGACATTGTTATAGCGTTTCACCTTCTCCAAACGGTTTTCGCAGTACAGTAGGGTCCCCTCGATGCCAATTCCACGGTGCAGTTCTGCGGCGATGGGTGTCCACTTGGTTTTATTGTCCTTGAATTTTTTCATCGGTCCAACTTCTGGCATGCAGTTTGTGAATTTCTCGAGCAGCTTCTGCGTTTCGCCCTGACTCCATAAGTTTCTGTCTTTCGACAGGGCGTCTGCAGCTGTGATCCCTGCAAGTATACAGCGATGCACCATAAGCCTTGACGTAGGTTTCGTCTCCGGACAGTAATGACATTTGGCGCACATACAGATACGCGCGCATTTATTTATTTTATTTTATTTATTTATTTATTTATTTATTTATTTATTTATTTATTTATCGTGTAGATAGACGTGTGACAGTGTTGTGGAAATAAATGCCGACAACTTCATTATGATCCGTATGCGTTCATGTCTTGAAACGAAGCACACAACAGGATCCTATCAATGACGAACAATCGCGCATATGGTCTATGTACGCCGCAGCTTACCAGCTGGAAAAGTCTCCGCCGGTCCCTTGGTGCCTTCACCATCCCTCGCTTGTAATGACGCAATGAAACCAGGAACTTGAGATGGATCTTATATTCCATGCAAAGAGGAAAGAATGACCTCCAGGCAAAAGTTGAAACATGCGCTAGTTATCTACGGCACAGAAACATGTCAACTGAAATGTTAAGCTTACCAGCCTAGAGGTTCTCCAAGTGTGCATTTCTCAGTTGACATCTAGAACACTTACCGTCGACGTATAGTTCCACCGTGTTCATTGCAACGGGATCGAAATTCAGTTTTCCGTAATGCCAAGGCGCGGTGTCGTCTGCTAATTGTTGTCTGCTAGCCGCGCTGCATAGGGGGGCGCCAGCGAAGATGCCACGGCGAACGTGCTTCAGATGTACGTATGGCATCGTGGGGGGCTTGAAACTCGTGTCATGCTCACGTCATTTTCGTACTGACACAGCGTCCGTGCAGCTCAGCCGAAGATGCCATACGTTTTTACAGTGGTCTGGCTTTGCCTTGATAGATTTGCCTTCCTGTATTCATTTTCTTCGCTAACGATGGTTATGCTCAAAAACCAATTGAATTATGCTAACGTAATCGAAACGCACGACAGCGAAAGAGTTTTGCACCATCAGTCACTAATGTGTGATAGATGTGGTTCCAGTACGAGCACAAAGGCTTAGCTTGTTGTAGTAAACAACAATGCTCCAATTATGTGTGCTTACTTCTAAGAACAAGAAGTCATGGCAAATATCTGTCTGCTCAAAGGGGGGGCCTTTTAGTCGCTGGGCGCTAGACTTATGTGCAGTATATCCAGTATATCCTTTTGTGCAAGGGTTCGCTTTTTTTACAAAGCTAATGAAACCACAGACAATCAAGCTTACGAAAGCATAGTGGACAGTTTTTTTTATTGTAGTGCCATTCCTTCGACCTAGATGGAGAGGTTTCAAATTGGACCGAAAAGTCATCCTTTCCGTCTGTGGTATCTGAACCCGCAACCTTCCCATTACGTGTCCGATGCTCCACCAATTCAATTACAACGGCGGGCGCTCCCACGTCGAGTTTGTAGTGTATTTATGTATGCTTAATCCGTGGGAGTGTTAGCCAGCGCCCTATAACACCATACCAGCGCCTCCTCTATTTTTCAGTGCCTGGGCGAAGGAGCGGAGCGCAATGGGAACCGGCCGTCGGCGTTAGTGCGGCTTTTAGCCGCCAGGCGCCACCACTCGAGTAGACCCGCCGTCGCATTTTCGCTCGCGGAAACGAATGCTGTGGCTGCATTGGGAGCTCTTATATGGTTCAGTTTTCGGTTATATTCGCGCTGTTTGAAGTATAATGAAACTTGTAAACGGGAATCGTGAAGCACTTGTCGTTCTGGGCAACCAGCCCATTTCAATGGCACGAGTCGTTCGCGGCTATTCGATCGAGGCGATCGCGCGTCGTCTGCTAGGCCGTTACCACAGAGCGCGTGCCAGGGATGAGAGGAAGATTGTTTTGTCACCATTATGTTCACTTGACTGAGGGTTGGTTTTGGACTGTGAATTTCTGAAAGTTTGGGCGCCTGCTTAGGCATGGGGCAGCCTGCTCAGCCTTGTGCACGCATTCATTGTGACACTGTACAGGATGATTGCCGGTTGTTTCGCCGGCAGCGCATGTGGTGTCCATAGGCTCCGATTATTCAGCTTCGGAACCTAATGTCAGCACTGCACATGACAGCGATCGCGAGGCAGCGATCCTACGGGTACATTCACTCGTTGACTGTTCGGGCGCAGCACGGTCAGGCTTATTGATACTTGTCATGCTTGGTTCAGTTGTTACCTTTGGCTGCAAACGTGAAGGGTAGTCTGCAAAGATCGACGCTAATGCATTCTTTTGAGCCGCGGCTTCTTATATTCTATGAAAACTTCGGATCGTAAATGACGGCGACATATTGTGGCGTAGTTTGAAGATGTACTAGGAGACCAATTATCCCGCTTAATTACTTCAAGCAACCTCCCCCTAACACCAGCGGCAGACGGAATTTCATGAAACGACAGCCGAACAGTGTAGATGCATCATCAAACGCGAAAATTGACCATCGGCGGCGTCGAGCGTTGGCGGCGTCAACACAAGTGATGTAAGGGAGCATTACGTGATAACGTCATCACATGACGAGACAGATCATAAAATTTTGTGACATTGTGATTTCACATAACGTGACGTTGTCATTTTACATCTTCGCTTGGTCAAAATGGGCCGATCACGGAGGCAGTACATAACCAGCTGAGGTGCAGAAATCTTGTACTGCGTCCGATGCTCGAGGCAGTGAGAAAACCACGTTAGGTATAGAAATATCTCGGAGGGAAGCAGGAGATGTTCAGTACATAAGAGAGTTTCAGAATACCGTACCTAAAGCTTGCGGACGTATCGTTACGGGCGTCACTTAACGAGAGCCTGCAAGAGGTTAGCGTATCATGCATGCGCAGTGGCACGAAACGCTAACGCAAAGCTTTGCGTGCGCTATTCCAAAGCTCTAATGACTGGGAAGAAAAAAGCTGGCTTTCGCCTTTCAGTCGTCTTAGGTGAATGCATATGAGTTTTTTTTTCTTTATAAATAAAGGGAAATAAGAAAAAATAATCATGATTTCTTTCCTTTCGATTTGGAGAGTGGTACACAACAGCATGGCATACTGAAGCATGCAAATGACGTGGTTGCAATAGCCTGAAATAGGAAATAAAACGCGAATACTACTCGAAAGCAAGTATCGAACCAACAGCACGGTCTTACAGACTGCCTGCGGAATACGTACAGTGGGCATGGAAAGAAACGCGAGCATGCGGCATCGACATTCTTTGCTGTTTCGCATTTATTCTTGAGCGGTAGTATCCTGGATGATTGATAAAAAGATAGTGTCATCCCCGGTACAAACAAAGGCCATCTAACATCTTTTTATTGCCACCAGGATCAGAGCTTGATGAAAACAGCGCGCCGCTGTTTTCGCGTTGCTTTGCATTCCCCCCTGTACATATGAAATCTTGCGAGAAGCACGAATGAAATTAAACTCCGATGCAAACACACATTCGCGAGCTTCGTAGTACGCGCGGTCGTTCAGCGCCAGCTTCCCGTAGTCTTAGGGTTCCTCGATGCGCGCGCCCCCCTTGGAGGGTGGAGCCATTCTTTGACGGGGTGAATGCCGGCTTCCGATCGGCGGCCGCCATTCGGCTCCCTCCGCCTCGTCGCGGCTGGTTGAGTGAGGCAGGTGCGCGGTGTTTTCTCGGACAAAATGCCCGGGTGTTGTGTGCCACAGTGCACAAACCACTTGCGAAATGGCTATAAGATGTTCAGATTTCCGAAAGATCCGAAAAGGCATCTCCTGTGGCTGGTAAAGATCAAGCGCGACAAGTGGCTACCCGCGGACCGTTCGTGTTTGTGCAGCCTAAGTTATGCCATTTCAGCATCTGGAGAGTTATAACTCGCCGCGCTTACGCTGGCCTTCTCGCTCGACGTAACTCGCCGCAACGTATACGTTGCCGAATGAATACTTTCGGGGCACTCACTCTTCTCGCATTGTAGGTCCAGAAACGACGCCTTGGCGTTTGTCAGCTGGTTCCCGGACGCGTATTGCCGAACGGTGACGGCGTTGTGTGTGTGTGTGTTTGCGTGTATGTGCGTGTACGTGTGTGTTTGTGCGCATGATTGTGCGTGCGTGCGTGTGCGTGTCTGTGTGCGCGCACGCGCGTCTGTGTGTGCGTACGTGTGTGCCCATGCACGTCGGTGAGTGTGTGTATGCGTGCGTGTACGTGTATGTGCGTGCGTGGGGGGGTGTACTTATGTGTGCGCGTGTTTTTGTGTACGTGTGTTTGTGCACGCACGCGCATGCGTGTGTATGTGTGTGTGCGTATGTGTACGTGTGAGTGCGAGCCTGTGTGTGTGTGCGAATGCGTGTGCGTAAGTGCATATCTGTGTGCCTGTGTGGGTTTGTACGTGTGTGCGTGTGTATACGTATACGTGCGTGTACGTGTGTCTGTGTGTGCGTGTACAGCCGTGTGTGTGCGCGTACGTGTGTGTTTGTGCGTGTGCGCATGTACGCATGCTTGTGCGTGCATGTGTGCGTGCGAGCATGTGCGTGTGTGTTTCTTCGCGTGCGTGTGTGTGCGTGGGCGCGTGTGCGCATGCGTGTGTGCGCATGCGTGTGTGCGCGTGCGTGTGTGCATGATTTAATGCCATAAATTTCATGACTTAATGCAATAAAAACCGTATGTAGAGCCCCAAATAGTATGATATGTAGTCAACAATTTTTTGTTTGCCCATCTGCTATTTACAGTAAGGTAAAAGAGATGAAAACAAAATTCAGAATACTGTGCATTGCAGGGTGCGATCCGTAAATGGGGTAGCTGATGAATAATTCGAAAACAAGATCTGAAAATATGGCGTGCGTTCGCAGTTTTTCTCTTTTCTCGTGACAGCACGTGGTTTTTTTTTTAATTCTTTTTTTCGCACGGAAGGCAAACTGTTTTTACACTTTTGTGGAAGGCACAAAACACACAGACACAATGAAATGCCATGGGACTTGGGTGCGTGTGTTTCGCATCTTTAACCAATATAAATAGTTACCGACTAGCCCAAGAAGATGCTCACTGAAGGTGTTAACGCGGCTAGCGTGGACGGTAGTTTTCTGCTGCGAGCAACTCGAGCTGATAATGTCGCTTTAAAAATAAAGATTAGAGAATAGAAATCTGAGACCTTCACACTCCCCGATGCAAAAACTTTGTGTTTTTGTCATGTTATTTGAG
Organism: Rhipicephalus appendiculatus; assembly: GCA_030522465.1. Classification (NCBI taxonomy): domain Eukaryota; kingdom Metazoa; phylum Arthropoda; class Arachnida; order Ixodida; family Ixodidae; genus Rhipicephalus; species Rhipicephalus appendiculatus. The sequence goes on from JALIZH010011553.1 coordinate 41,798, forward strand.
TACCACTCGTTTTGACTCAACGAACTCCGCATGCAGCCGCGCGACGCCCGTTGGCTGCCTATCGTGGCTATAGGCGGCCTGCGGAGAGGGCATCGTAATGGCGGACGCCGTAGCAGACGACGCTGTTGTCTCCACCCTCCACGGCGGCGGAGGGGAGCGCGCGCATCGAGGAACCCTACGTAGTCTACTCGCGCAGCGCCGCCACACGGCAGCGGCAAGCGGAGGCGGACCGCGCGCTCGACGGCCCGAGGAGAGCGTTCGCCCAGGCACTGAAAAAATAGAGGAGGCGCTGACCATACAGATGCTTTTGCACTTGATTTGATGTGCACGAACACCAAGCACGTAGTCGGACGTTTGCGAATTCTCCCGTCACGGTATTCGTGACGACTATATTATAGTGCGTAGAGTATAGTGGCTAGTGTGCCGTTCGCGGCCTTCCAGGTGGCATCACACGGGATGAATGCCGGTGGCTGCCGCTTGGAGCGCTACCGCGCGGGTGGGTGGGCGGCGCCGCCCGCTCCTCATTGCCCCCCGTGTTTACACAGCATCAGCAAGGGAGCCGCTGCATGTTTTGTTTTAGAGACGATAGTCTTTCTTGGGATACTTAAACGGAGAAATTTTGGTCTGTCTGTCTGTTTCTCTGTTTGTCGGCACGTCACACGATTCAGCCACCCGGCCAAAGTTTAACCACTTTCTGAGCGCCCAGCCATCTTGCACAAGTATTTTTGTTCATACTTGTGAACATTGTCGATCAAAAAGCAAATGTTACGCATGTCTGAGGACCAACGTCAATAAATAAGTAGTCTCTGGTATGTTTCTTTATAAGAAAATACAAAGATACGTAATTATGAAGACCCCAGCGTTTCTTAGGCTGCGCTCAAAAAGCGACGCTATGCACGAAAAAGCCCTCGGCCGACGATATGTTGCTGCTGGGTTCTGCACAAGGTGATGTTTCTCGACAGCACTGCCAGATGGCGTCCATGTCTCACGCAGCGCCTCTTCTATTTTATCAAGGCCAGCCAGATGCGGCCGATTCAACATAGAGAAAGCGCTGTCTGAGGCAAGGCAAAACAGTGTAGTACGGCCGGCAGAAGACTATCGTCTTTCGACGACATTTGCGGCGAAGCACGCAGATACGCGGCCAATTTTTTTATTAAGACGCAGCGGCTGCTCAGTTCTCTTGTTAAAAAAGTGACTGAAGGTTTAAGGGTGCGTTTTTATTAAAGTACGATTATTTATAGCTTTTAGTTTCAGTGCAAAGCTTATACTTGCTCGGCTCATCTTGGAGCATCGAAATACGCTGGTTCAACTTAGGCAAACCGAAAACGTACCTTGTATTGTAACGATGCTTGCAGCAGAATATTCTTTTTTTTTTTTTGGTGAAGCAACCATGGGCCAGATTATTTTAATGAAATACAATAATGCCGATGAACGTGGGCGTCAACAGAATTTTGTTGTCTTAAAGGGTGAGCACCTGTTGTCGTGTGGGCGGTGGGGGTAGGGGGGTGGTGAAGCGCTTGTGCGACTTCGGTAGGGGGGCACGTGCTTTTGTAGCTTTCGGGAGGAGGGGGAGTATCAAGTGGCTGTTTCGCACCCCTTGCCGATTTTGTATTGTCAGCGAACATGGCTGGTGGTGTTCCGTTCCAAACACGTGCAGTTCTTTTTAGTGGTTCAGATATCAGGAAGTATAGGGAACACTGGTTCTGTTTTTTAAAGGTAAGAAATATTTTATTAAAACGTAACAACACCCAGAAGTAGACATTAGACAACAATAGATGAAGTAATATGCACACGAAGAATAATCATTAGGTTAGATCTATTGGCAGTGGCGTAGTTTAAGGAGCTTATGCCGTTTCATTCGTGCTTCTCTCTTTGTTGATGCCTTTTACAAAAAAGCCAAACGTCAAGAGAACACAGAATCGACAACTGCCAAAGCTGCATTTTCATGTAGTGGGCCAGTGTCTGCAGCTGCCTTGAAAATTAAACTCGACTCGCATCATGTAGTTTGTCTTTGCTAAGAAAAACAGTGAAAGCGTCTTCCATGGCCTTTACAGCGGTTGACAAGTTCTCACTAGGGTACACAAGGCCTCCATGGTCAAGATGGGTTGTGAAGCGAGGCAGCGTCGGCACTGGCGTCTGCTTTACTTACACAAAGGCAGCCTGCGCACTGCGAACAATATGATCTTTCGAGCAACATAGCCTGCGAAAGAGTAGATCAAAGCACTGTTACTCGTTTTTTCGGTCTACGACTGATGGTCACTAGAGAGCGACTGCATGAAATCCTCTGCGTCATTGATGCTTCCATGGTCAAGAAGGCCGGCTATCGTGTGCACAAAGCTTGTTGTTGTAGTTAGCTCACTTGGGCTGAGCAGCGCGTTGATGACGTCTGGGGGGCAGTTGCCTCCTCTGGGTGGCTTGGCCAGTTGGTTAGTTGGTTAAATTGGATTTAGTGGCGCAAGAGCAACTGAGCCTAAGCTGCGTCAAATACCAGGTGTTTTGTTATAACCAATACGTTACATGTTATTCTAAAGTTCATGTTACATGTTATTCTGTTCTCTAAGAAATGGATGACATTTGACAAAGGAACAAGTGCATCATCTCCTAGAATTAGATTCGGGTGCATAGGTGTGTGATGTTTGTATAGTTCCCTGAAGTACTTTTTTCTTTCTGTTTCACCGTATGGATACGTGATAAATATATGTGCACCTGTTAATCGCTGTTGGCCTTTTCCCATTCATGTCTTCCTTTCTAAGCAAAAAGTTGTGTGTGAGGTGCGTGTGCCCAATTCGAAGTCTGCATAGAATAACCTCGATGAACCGTTGTTGATGCCGGCACGTCTTCCATTCGCCCACTATGGGCTTCACCAGATGCAGCTTATTACTTGTGCAGGAGTCCCACTGTTGCTGCCATTTTGATAACAAGGCTATACGGATAGTACGTGTGCTGTCTTGGAAGGGAATATTTATTTGTTTGTTTACTGACTTCTTGTGCTGCTAGAGACACACATTCATCTGCCTTTTCGTTGCCTGGTATCCCTACGTGACTTGGCACCCAGCAAAACGGATGGTCACACCGTCCCTGTTTTAAACAATCATGTTTATAATATCACCAAGTACCGGTTCACAGTCAGATTTTAGGTGTAGCGCTTTTAGTGAACTTGATGAATCAGTGTATATGGCTGCTTTTTTTGTATTTGTGTCACGAAGCTAAAGCCGCTACGCTTTAATACAGGAAAGCGATGACGTAACAGTCAGGCCGTTCGTTCACACACAAGACGAACACATTATATTTACAGAGCACGAGGATAATAACGATAACGCAAGAGCAAACGAATCAAAACGCACGCGCGCACACACACAAACACACACACACACACACACACACACACACACACACACACACACACACACACACACACACACACACACACAACACAGAGAGAGAGAGAAAGAGGGTAGAAAAAAAAGTTTTCTTCACTTGCAGCACTGGTGTATGGGGTAATCAATAACATACCAGCACTACTGGAGCACATTTTTTTCAATTATTTTTAAAATCTAGCACTGTGAAAGCAACCATGCTTAGAGTTACGTTCAAATATGTCAACAATAGAGTGCGAGCTCTCTGCGCAAGTTATTGTTGCGCAGACATTAAAATTAAGATGCATCAGTGTGCACAAACAGCGTAAGACGCCTGTGTCTGCAGCAGGCATTAAGGTTTGCTGCAGACGATAAAAACTATCTTTCCGCAGGCGATTTGCAAAAACACTATTTAAAGCTCCTTTCTCACCCGGGAAAGTCGCGCCGTGCACGGCCAAATTTCATTCTTCGTCTGACCACCATGGGAAATATTGTACACAACGGTACAGTACACTGTAACAACGGTGACTTCTGCTGCCTCGGCTAGAGTGCTACCTCGGGCTACGTTCGGTCTGCAAAGTTAGCCAGTCCTGTATTTGAATGGCGAACTCGAAAACTATTCGACAGGTTACGCACAAGCGAACGGCAGTACGACAGCACTGCGCTTATTGGTTTCCGTGAATAGCAAGTGAAACTGAGCAAGCAGGGTTAGTGCCATTTTTACTCTTTACTGAAAACATATTTCCGTGACCGCTGCGCTAATCATGCTCATCTTGGTGAAATTTTCCCAGAGAGTACATTGCGCGAGCTAGATTAACGGTGGCGCGGAAGAGGGACCACAGTCTGTGAAACTGTGTGAAGAACCGGCTGTTCCTACCTACGGGAGACACGGGAAACTTTGACCATCAAAAGCATCGCGTGAAGGTGCCTACAACAATGTGCAGCAATCGCAAGTGTGCACCTCTTTTGCCAAGAGGGCGACGCTCATTTCCGGATGCTAAGTCCCGCATACCAAATATCTGGACGTCACTCATGTACCGCAGGATGTCATACATGAGCGCGGCCGCCTCCCAACCATAATGAGCTGTAGTAGAACAGGGTACGCGAAGCTTTGTGTTAACGTTTGTCGTCGTTGTGCACGCGTCGTGCGCTAACCTGTTGGGCATGCACGTTATATTTCGAAAATATCATATATACTCAAGCAACGCTAACGTAACGTAACGTGTATATTTAAAACAAGCGTTCTGTATTTACCTGCGCTTATTGCGTGCGCGCGCATTTTATAGCTATTCAAGCGAAGCTTGTACTGACTGACCTGTGAAGCTGCTGTTACAACTCGGAGTGCTTTTTTTATTTAACCTCAATAGGCTTGGTGGAAAGTGCACAGACCGAGGGTGGGTGGGGGGGTTGGCCACGGGACAAGAAGCTATGTCAGTGCTTCAAGAATGTGTTCGCGCACTTCCTCTTCAGGCAAGCTCTGGCATGTGGTTGCAGTAGCCGAGCTGCCGAGGCAGCACTGTTGTGCAAGTCTGGCCCAGCCCTAGAGTACCTGGTGTACTCCGGCTTTGTCCTCTCTCAGCTTGGCTGACAGATAGTAGGCAAACCCAAACAGTGCATTCATAATCCTGAAATCTTCCTCAGAATCATGACATCGGCCAATATGAAATGAAATTGTAAATTCCCTGGTGCATGGAGTGCAATAATATTCAGCCTACAGGATTAAAAAAAGCCTTGACTACTGCTGCTCAGCTGCATTTCCTATGTCTAAAAAAGTGTTTCAAGGCCATTTCAAGAGGCTTGTCCTACCTGGGCAAGTTGGGCTTCAGCAGGCACTGGCAGTACAGACGTGAAGGGCCTGGCCTCATGAGTGCTGGTGCCTTCCATTAATTAGATTGCACCGTCTGGCTCCTCCTGCTGGTTGCTGGTACCTTCTGTAGCTCGGGCGCAACTGTTGGCCTCCTCCTGCTGGAAGGGTTCGAAATATTGCCTGCGGGGACACTTCTCACCCACGGCCAGCTGTCCCAGTTGGTGCCGGTCGTCAGTACTCAGTGCAGGAGCGTTAGGAAAGAGTCCTCCATATGTCTTCTGCACTAGAGTATGGTGCTTCCAAATGCACCTTGCTTGCCAAAAGAACATTTCCATAATCCAATATCCGCGAAGACTTCGTAACTGAGGCTGGGGTGGGTGGCACTGGGCACAACGTAGTGTCCGCTGCCTACCGTTAGGATGGCCTCGGATGCACTGTCTGGCATCCTCGACAGCAGCCGCTTGTACAGCAGCTGATGAACTGCGACACGGCTGTAGGCGTGGCGGAGGACACGGCTCTCAAAGTATTTTTCCCACACCAGAGCCACCGAGTCCATAATGCCACTGCATCAAAACGCCTCAACTCTGTTGAGGACGATGTCTTTAAGCACTCGTATCGTGGCCTCAGCAAAATTGTTGGTGTTATGGCCCCTTGTCAACACTTCCAAGCGGAACAGCTGGACCCACTCTTCTTGCCTCTGCAAGACTGTCTCTACTCTGGAGAAAAAGGCCTCGTGTGGTAGGGCCTTCAGCTCGGCAGTGGCAGCCTCAAGCTTCTCTGCCGTGTCGGCGTACATGACCTGCGCATAGCCAGAAATTTCTCAATGACAGATGTTTTTTAGAAATGTTCGTATTTACATTTTTGCATTTTTTTTTATCTGCTTTCCACAACACCATGATGCAGATTCACTAGTCTGCTTCAGTGTCTGCACTCAACTCGCTTGGTGATCTGGACATACTTGCTCCCAGTTCAAGACTGATTATATATTACGTGAGTCGGTAGCTCCATTTGATTCACCTTACACTAAGTGAACTGTTTTGTGACAGTGCTGTTGTTGCGGAGAAGTTCGAGCAAGTCCACCAATAGTGTAATGCAAAAATGAATAGAAGAGTGCAATGTTGTGCAAGCCCTCTACTGTGACCGGTTCTTTCGCAAGTTGTCGTGGTCGTGATTCATGAAAGTTGATGCCACTGACATTGCCTGGCATTTACAACCATTTAAACGTACCAGAAGGTCACTGGTGTACTTGTTGGATGCCACTAAAATAGGCACAAATGCTGTCAGAATTGTCATCTTCAGCCGATTCAGGCATCTTGTACTGCACGGACTGCACCGTGTATAACGAGGAAGTGCAGGGAATTCATGAACTAGTCTTGCATGACGGCTGCTATTTTTCTACATATAACCGTGGTACCAGTGCCATCATGTTGAAAACACGAAACCAATGCCAGAGTGTCCAACCACTGTGAACTGGTTCACAAAGTGCAGGGTAAACAATTGAACCTCTGATTTGAGGGCTACAGTTTCAACTAGATTAAAAAAAAAAAACTTGCCAGCTGGAAGGCAGACGTCAGTTGCCGCCTCTTGTCGTCGTCGACACGATTCCGCAATGCCGTCAGCCAGCGCAACTCCGCTTGTGCCACATGAAAATGGCACAAAAGCTGCCTTGCTGTCGTGCATGTCTGGTGCAGGGTGGCCTTTTCAGCGCTGGAGTTGTCGCTCGTGATTACCTGCGGGGCCTGGCAGACAATGCAATGTAGTTGGAAACTGTACATAGTAAAATACTTGGCACACAAAAGCTATAGATGTTGTGATCTACATTTTCCGTGGGTGCAATTATTCAAAATCTAAAAACATACATAGCCTTGGCTATTAGTTTTGTATTGAATTTGAATTCACTATTTGGTTTTATTAAATTATAAGGAGGAACAGCACTTACGGTAGGTTTGAAGGTTAAAGACCGGTGGAAGTTTGCGTCAGTGTTGTGTTCTCCCTACCTCCTCGTTTTTCTTGCGCTGTGCAAACATGGAAGTTTGCGACTGTTCTAGGTATGTCAACCAGAGGTGAGGGTGTGGGTGCATGATGCCTCAGCTAGGCAGGCGTTAATCTGGCTCGAGTAATCTGAAGCGAATAGGCACACTTCGTACACGATGATGATGACACATGGCGAAGATGAGAATTCATAGCCAAATATATGATGATGATAACATACAGGTGAATATTTCTATAAATGTCCATAAGAGCCACAATGGCTCTCTCCTGTGGCTGAGTCTGATCAGTAATACTTTTTTTTTTGTCACAAATAATTTCTATGCCAGTACAAGGTTCTTTTTTTGGATTCGCAGTTTGTTTACATGTGGTATTTGCAACTGTGCTATTACTGACACTATGCATGTTCAGAAAGGTCTTCTTCAAAAGTAGTTACAGAAGTTTCATAGGAGTACATTTCCCTTGGAACTTTTATTGCACAACTATTTCGTATACTGATATTCAAGCCACACATTGAGCACTGGCTTCTACATTTTTTCCACTAGTTGCACTTGTAAGTTTGTGTTAACAATGTAATCATACACCATTATATTGGCGTAAATATACTTGTATAGTTAGCACATAGCAATTTACTATGCACAAAATCTGCAATGTTGTGTCTTCTCCCTTACTCACTGGTTGGCCTCCAAAGCAGAAGGGGATGCGCTTCCTTGAGGAGCTTGAAAGCAGCCAGGTAGCCATCGGTGCTCTGTTCCTTGTGGATGAGTACTGCAAGTGGGACAGCACCAGCCTTAGTTGCAGTCAGCACCACTGTTACTGTGCATCTAGTGGTCTCGCAAGAGGCCGTGGAATCCACAAAGGCGATCTCCCTTGCTAGCTCGAGGTTCTGAGCCCGTCGCATGATGGGGGTGACCACGACCACTACCATGCAGGCACTGCTGCCACCGCAGGTCACACTTTCATGAGTGCCTGGAACGTGGAGTGGCAGGTGTTTTTTTGAAATCTGACCACTTCTGGCGCATGACTGACCATATTGCTCTGTGTACAGTGCGAAGTGTTTCTCCAAAATTATTTTTGGTTCTCTCTTGACCTTGCTCTTTAAAAAACGTCCTGCAACACTTTTTCAAGCAATCATTCAATTACCTCACTGTCGGAGTTCGTTCCGTCATAAATAAACTACTGCAAAAATATTTGCAGTCCTTCAAGTACGAGCGGAGTTCAGAGATCTCTTGCAAGCCTTAAAGGGACCGACAACTGATTTTTCTCGACCCATTTTTTACGGCGCGACACAAAGCTCACCCTTCGTAGTGTTTGTAGCTGCAGTAATTAATCCCAAAAGCACGTAGTTCTTTTACAAGCAGTATTTTTCCATCTGAAAGGCTCTAAACAAAGATGTACCTTTCCTCCAGCAATGCTGAGAATCGATAGCGATCCCGAGTTGTGAGCAAGGGTACAGTGAATGGAGAGAACTACTGTATATCTTTCGGACCCGTTCCCAGATTTCTTTTGATGTAGTGGTGCTGTTTATGGAAGAGAGGTACTTTTGCCCTGAGGATTTTACAGCGCTGCGACGGATGTGTCTGGCTTTCGCTCTGGCCTTTATGAAATTTACAAAGTTTTCCGGTGTTGCGTACCTGCGAAAGGTTCCCCAGGCTTTGTTTTGCTTCTTTTTCGCTTCTCTGCATTCATATGTGTACAATATATTGTGATTTTATTTTACCAATCCAGAGGTTTGAGAGATGGTACACTTTGCGATACATTCGTTTAGTTCATCTATGTTGAGGTTGTGTGGCGCTAAATTTTCTAGGCAAGCCTTTTTCTTGAAAGAGGGCCCAGTCAGCAAAATGTAGCTTCGACCGTCGTGGTTTTCGTTGGATGACTTGAGATGATGTTGTTAGGCTGATTATTGTGGGCAGATGATCGCTACCCTATGGGTCGTTTAGGACATCCCGCTTGAACTCCATAAAAACGGACGGTGAACAAAAAGATAAGTCTATGCAGCTCATTCTTCTTGAGCTAGGAGAACAGTTGGTTGGTTTTTCTGCGTTTAGTAGACAATAGTTATTGCTTAATAAAATATCTTAAATGATTTGGGTTTGAGTGTCGGTTTTTTCACTACCTGAAAAATTGGAGCGCGCATAAAAATCTTCGACTACCAGGAAGGGCTCCGGGAGCTGCTCTATAAGGTGTTCTGATTCAGAGATGGATATTTTAAGATGCGGCTCCAAGGATACGCTGCGCACTGTAATCGTTTTAAATGTGTGTATGATGGCCGCCACGGCTTCTGTTCTGGTTTTAAGTTGATGTTCCCTCGCAGGAACTCCACTCTTAAGTATAATAGCAACACCACCTGAGAGCCTACTTGCCTGCTCTCGGTCGTGCCGGAAAGCACTGTATTTTTTCAAGATGTTTCTGTGTTTAGGACCTAATTTCGTTTTTTGTAAACACAAGGCTACTAGTAACAGAGTGGCTAGTATGTCCTTTATGTCGCTTAGGTCATGCAGGAGTCCCCTGCAGTTCCAGTGTATAAAAGCCATGTTGCAGTTTATGGGTAGGGTAGAAACCTGAATTTTGTTTTCAGGCCCAGTGATCCTGGGCTTGTCTTTTCCCTATCCAAGGAGTCCCGCCGTCCTTCTGACGTCGACGGCCCAGGACTACCTTGACGCGTGTCCATCGCATCGCCTGACACGTTGGACGTCCGTCCCGACTGTACGGATTTGTTCGTGTTTAGCCTCGCCGCGTGGAGAGAGGCCTTGAGGCTCGCTGACCCTGGGGTCCGCACAGCCTGAGTTCTAGACAGTGGTGCAGCGCGAGCTGCGTCCACTTTGGGCGCTGGATGCCCCACCCCGGCGTCACTAGGTGTGCCCTGGGCAGGCGCTCAAGACCGCTGCGTTGCTGCACCCTGTTGCAGCAAAACGGAATAGCTTCTGCTTTCCATCAACGAAAGACGCTTCCGCGCTTCTCTGAAGCTAATGTTTTCTTTAACTTACAGTGCAACGATGCTCTTTATCTTGTTTCCATGTAGGGCAAGCTCACGAGTAAGCAGGATGACTACCCTCGCAGTTCACGCAGTGGTGGGGTTCGGCTTTGCAGTTTTCAGAAGCGTGTTCGTGAGAAGCGCACTTAGCACATGTGGTTTGTTGGCCCCTGCAGCTCTGTGAGCCATGGCCGTATCACTGGCAGTTAAAGCAGCGTCGCGGATTCGGTATGTATGGCCGTAGTTTGACTTTAGTGTAGCCACCCTCCACAGTTTCCGGTAGTATGCTCGATGCGAAAGTGAGAACGAAGTGCTTTGTTTCGATTTCCTTGTTTTCAATTTTCTTGATTTTTATTATATACATATTTGTGACGTTTTGGTCCTTCAGTCCGTCCTGAAGTTCTTCTTCACTCATATATTATAGGTCATCGGGAGAAATGACACCTCGGACGGTCTTTAGTGATCGGTGAGGGGTAATGGTTACTGGAATGTGTCCGAAGGCAGTGATTTTACCACGAAATTGTTTTATGCCGGGGTCCACCACGGCTCCTATGATGTATTTCCGTCACGGATATGACGTTGTAAAATATAAACTAACATACTGAGATCAAAGAAAAAACTAGAAGAAAACGTTCCGTCACCGGGCCTCGAACCTGTGACCTCTCGCTCCGCAGCGCGCGGCGCGAGACCACTCGCCCACGAAAGCGTACGCACCTCAGCCTGCTAACGGCAAGCTATTTATATACACCATATACCGTTGGCAGTCCTCAGAGCTCCTCGACTTCACCGCGTTTTCGTCATCACTAGCGAGATGGCGCGAAGGTGGCATGGAGTGCACGTTTTAAATGTCGTCGCGCCTCTCGCTGCGATGAGCGTGAGCCTCCACGGGCGTGGTCGCTCGTGCGCGCGCGCTTATCTCCTGATCGGGGCATTGGGGGCGCGTTGTACGTCTTGTCATTCCACCGCAAGTTTGCTATGAGGGTACAGTGGTTATAGAGTGCACAAAGGTCGCTTCGCTACCGCCGCAGCTGCCGCGTTCTGAGGAACGCGCTGCTCACAAACGAAGTATTGTGACAGTTGTTCGCGCTTGTCCTGTGTATACCTGTGCGGTCGTTTCGTGCGTCTTGTTGTTAGATCAGCGCGCTTTAGGTGTCGAGCTGTGACAGTCCGCGCTCGTCATGTGTTCGTGCGTCGTTTCTGCTCGAGGTGCGAGCAGCAAGTTTCCAGGTGCTTGCCGTTCTTCGCGTGTCATTACAATTTATTGCTCTAGCATTCATTCCTTCGGCCTTGTGGCGAAACAATGCTGAATGCTCACCTACGTCTGTGAAGACACGTTTTACTTTCTTGTTGTACCGATTCCTTGACAGAGGGATCAGCCATGTTTTTGAAAGGTTTTCGTACTGGTGTTGGTAAAGCATTTCCAAAAGAAGGTCCCCAATGGCTAGCTTCTTTATTTTATATCCTTGCCCTAAGGTGTCGGTTGGGGTTCTAGAAACTTTGAAGGGAGAAACATGTCCTGCTGTTATTTCCGAGTGCTCACTGTGAATCACTTGGAATCAAGGGAAGGTGCTTTTGTTGCTCGTGAAAAACTTTGACGCGACATCGGTGCGCGTTCTCTTCTGAGGGTGGCGTCAGTTGAAGAAAGCAAAGTGTACATCTAATTGTGTGTGCTTCAACCGCGGTAGCAGACGCCCCCCACAGAGCCCAACGAGGGGACGGGACAGGAACTCACGAGCAAGACCTGCCCGCGCCAGCTGTATACCGCGACTATAACCAAATATGGCTTAACTCAGGGTAGTTGGCCACACAAGGTTAACCCCCGCCGCCAGGAAACAAGGAAGTAACAAGACGAGAGTAGAGGGCAGGAAAAGGCGACTGCCGGTTTCCCCTGGTTGGGTCAGCCCAGGGGTGCCGTGTACGCGAAGCCAGGGCCAAAGGGGTTTGTTGCTTCTGTCGGGGGGCCTTAAAGGTCCAAACAACCGGCATAGGTTCAACCCCCCAAGATCCCCTTTTCCTCGGACACGGCTAAGCCACGCACGGTGAGGCGTGGGAGGGGGTCGAAACCCCCCGTTAGCTGGGGTCCTTGGTGTCGCTACACACCAAACGCCTGCTTGCGCAGACGCCCCGGCAGAGAAGGAGCATTTGAGCACACTCAGCATGATATAATGGTTATGGTTAAATATACGTGTGTGCAGATTAGAATCAATTAATATTTCTACACTGAACATTCAAATAATTGGGGTCTGAGCATAGGCAACTTGACTGGGTCCACGCTACCTGAATTCTGTAACTAAGTGTACAGTAATAAGCGAAAAAGTGTATGATATCGAAGCCGTCCTCACATACACATAAAAAGCATTAAGACTTGAATCTCTACACACATGGCGATACAAAAGTATATAATTAAAACAACTCTATCAAATGCCTTGCAAATTCACGACCAAGGAATGTGCGGCAGCTTTTTTTTTTTTCGAAAAGAGCTTCCTAACAGTGCCGTGAAGATGGGAATAAACTTCATGGGGACGCTTAAAGGGTACAAAGGCGGCCGTGACAGCGTTCGTTTTATAGGTATGTCCTAACTGTTAGCTCGCCAACTGTCATGCATATCGTCCCCTTAAGCTAGTGGTACAACGCCGCCGCACCGTAACAAGAGTTTTGTCAAATCTGCAGCAATCAATTGCTTACATGGCTTGTTCGCGCTGCCAAGAACTGCACGAACTACACGAGAGAAGACACACTCACAGGGTGTCTTCTCTCGTATAGTTCGTCCAGTTCCTGGCAGCGCGAACAAGCCATGTATTCGCGCCAACTAGCACCCATTGCAACTTTACAATTGCTTACCCCACTTTCCCGTCGTACATATATTTCTTGAAAGCTGTTCTTACACAATGCATTTCGCTTGTTACGCCACGCTCGGCTGTCTCAAGAATGTGTCACGAAGTGCGTTCGTCGCGTTTGTAGGATTAGAAACCACAGCCATTTAATCGCTACGAACGTTCCCGCGCATACACGGACCGCTTCTGCAGCCAAATCGGCAGAGAACTTTTAGAGAGCGAATACGCAACGCAATGAAGAAAACAAGGGGCACACACAGCCTTTTCGTTAGTGTTGCTTATGCGCCAAGACAAAGAAATTGTTACCGCGTGTGATCAAGAAGGCCGAATTTCTACCCTTGTCAAACGGATAGTGAGTCATGCTGCAATTTCTTGTCGTTTGATTTTAAGTGCGAAAGCCTAAGCAGGCTGCACGCGTCACCATCACCTGTGCTGAGTGAACGGGACATGGAATTTGCAATATATGTAAAACAACTTTGCAATTTCTTGTATAGTACTTATGCTAATATGTTGTGTGGACTGTAAGACGCAAAATGGGTTGTGCTTTTGGTAGAAATTGCCTGTGAACTACAGTTGAAAAAGTAAAAGTAAATGGCTGAGACTTCTTGTCAGATTTATCTAAGGCAAAGTAATTTGAATTTGCCATAATAAATATACCAAGTGTTATTTTCATTTAGTTACAATGACATCAAGAATTTGACCTAATCGATAAATATTTTGCAAAATTTGGCACCTTCGGTTTCTTTAGCGGCTTGCACCAGAAAAAACGTAGCATGAATGCCTGTTCTCGGTAGATGAAGTCGTCAAAGGTCAAGTATCCACTTTCACTTGCATTGCTTTCCACTGCTAGACAAGAGACATCGAATTAGGGTTAAACTTGTCAGTTGTGTTGCCATGTCCACATAAATTGTCAGCTATAAATCTTGCTATTTATGTTGATTTTTTTTATTTAGTCACTTGTTCTTACTGATACAGTATGCAGTTTACAAAAAAAAAACTTGTGTGCTTGTTTTCATGTGAACAGAAAACAAATATTGCTTGAGAGCAGAGGTTCGCCTCCCGGCTACGGCAGCCACATTTCAGTGGAAGTGAAATGCAAATAACATGTGTGTGCTTAGATTTAGTTGCACATTAAAAAACCTTAAGTGGCTGAAATGAAATCACAGTCCCCATCTTAGGCGTGCCTCATAATCATATCATGGTTTTGGCACCTAATATTCTAGCACTTATTAGAGAACGAATATTCATAGATTTGGATGTGAAATTTCACTTGCATAGTGGACTGGGTTCCATCTATGAAGACTGAATCTGACAATTTAGCATGCAGTGCTGTAAGTGATATACAAAGGAGAAAACTATGAAACTTTAGTGAATGTATTGTCGATAAAAATATTTTATTTAACTCTCACTTTGTTTTTCGTTTTGCTGCAAAAAAGACAGCAGCCTCGCTCGTACATCTTCTATGGGTTCTGGCTCCTACATGGAGAAAGTTTAATTATGAACTTGTTTGAAGATGTACCAAAAAAAAAGCACTTAGCAGAGATTAAGTACTCATTAAAACAATTATAATTGATTGATAGTGGGGTTTCTTGGCGCAAGGGCCATGGGTGGCCAAAGAGCGCCATGTCTTTGATGTGGTGTTTGCAATGGAAAATGATTATGATGATAGGGTGTATTACGGCTGTATAGAGGCCTAAAATCACGCGCTATATAGAAGCGTAAAAGCTGTGTATAAAGTATAAAAATATGGCGGCGATACGTGATGTGATCTGTGGGTGTGGAATCAACTGTGAGTGAGTATGGTATCTACAAATGAGAGACATGAAAACAGCACGAATGCCTCCTCAAGGCCTTTGAAACCAAAGGCAGGGAGGCAGGTGCCTTTTTTAATAGAGCTGCCGCAGCAACAACCTCTTTAAGAGGTTGTGCTACGGGTTGCCAGTGTATATTACATGAAAGCTCTGAATTTCTTTTAAAAACGCCAACACAGATTGATGTTTAAAAACCGGTTCGCTCCCTATAAGCATCGTTGGATGTAATGGTATTTGTTCGCGGAATGCTAATGGCAAGTACTTTTTTCTTAAATGATCTAATTCGGTGCATTGGATAAGAATGTGCAGGACAGTGAGTGGTTCACCACACTTATCACACAAAGGTGGATCATCACCGGACAAAAGGTGTGAGTGTGTGCTGTGTGTGTGTCCTGTTCTTAATCTGGTGAGTGTTACTTCTGTGTGGCGTGACTTGGATACTGGCGGCCAATTCGCGAGCTGTGGCTTGATTAGATGAAGTTTATTGTGTGTTTCCCTATCCCATAACCGCTGCCAATGATCCCTGAGTTTTCGTTTAAGGAATGGTTTGAGATCAAGTGCAGGGACAGATACGGATGTATTGGCTGTAGCGTTTTCGTGGGCGGAGACAGCTAACTGGTCCGCCAACACGTTTCCTTGGATCTCCCTGTGGCCTGGCACCCAGCAGACTACGACATGCTGTTTGTGTGCATAGAGCGAGCATAAAAGCGAGTAGAGGGAAACAAGGACAGGATTTTTGTGCTTTTTTAGACTTTTCAAAGCTTTTACCACGCTCAAAGAATCAGTGTAAATTACTGCGTTTTGTAGTTGTAATTGTTTGATGTGTTTTACTGCCGCAAGTATCGCCGAAGCTTCTGCTGTGAAGATACTCGTATTGGAATCCAGAACACCGGCATCCGAAAAAGACGGACCGACCGCTGCGTACGACACAGAAGTGTGAGACTTGGAGGCGTCGGTGTAGAATTCTGGACAAGTGTATTTGTGCTGCAGTTCGTAGAAGTATGAACGTATGTGTGCAGTAGGCGCGTGTTTTGTAACATCTGTGAAAGAAACATCGCAATCTATTATCTGCCACTGCCACGGCGGGAGACTTGCAGCGGGAGGTACCAAACGGTGTTCAAAAAGTGGCACACCCGTTTCCTCAGCGAGGCCCCTCCCACGAAGTGAATAGGGCTGTCTCAGCGACGGACGGTTCTCAAATAGGGCAGTGCTGGACAGATCATTGATGGTGGAGTGTGTGGGGTGTTCTTTGTCTGCGTTCACTTTGAGATAATAAACAAACGACATGTACGATCTTTGCATGTTTAGCGACCACTCGTTCGATTCGACGTACAGGCTTTCTACGGGGGGTGGTGCGAAAAGCACCCGTGGAAAGGCGAATGCCTAGATGGTGGATAGGATCAAGCATCTTTAAGGCTGTTGGTGTTGCGGACTGATATGTTATAGCCCCGTAATCTAGACGCGTACGTATGAGGCTTTTATAAAGATTGAGAAGGCACTTCCTGTCACTGCCCCACGTCGTTCGTGACAACACTTTCAGAATATTCATGGTTTTTAAGCACTTGTCTTTGATATACTTGATGTGTGGTATGAAGGTTAGTTTTGTGTCCAACAGCAGGCCCAGAAACTTATGCTCAGTCTTTACAGACAGACGTTGACCGTGCAGGCTAATATCCGGATCCGGATGGAGGCCCCTCTTTCGAGAGAACAGGACGCATGTGCTTTTTTGTGCATTCAACTTAAACCCATTTTCTTCTGCCCATTGAGAGACCTTATTCAAACCTAGCTGAACCTGCCGTTCACACATTGAGAGGTTGCAGGATTTAAAACCGGCCTGTACATCGTCGACATATGTGCAGTAAAACATATTACGTGGGATGGACAGGCGCAGAGAGTTCATTTTGATAACAAAAAGTGTGCAACTCAGTACACCACCTTGCGGCACTCCTGTTTCTTGGACGAATGTTCGGGACAAAACAGTGCCTACTCGAACACGGAATGTCCGATTGGACAGATAACTTTCGATTATGGAGAACATTGTGCCCCGCACACCTAAATGTGAGAGGTCTCGTAGTATGCCAAAGCGCCACGTAGTGTCATAGGCCTTCTCCATATCGAGGAACACTGAAAGAAAAAATTGCTTATGGACGAAAGCGTCACGAATTTGTGCCTCGATACGGACAAGGTGGTCTGTTGTGGATTTGGCCTCTCGAAACCCGCACTGGTATGGGTCCAGTAGGTTGTTTGTTTCAAGGAAGTGCATGAGTCGCCTGTTTATCATTTTCTCAAATACCTTGCACAGACAACTCGTTAGCGCTATCGGTCTGTAGCTCGAAACTGAGGACGGGTCCTTGCCTTGTTTTAGGATGGGAATAACGATCGCTTCTTTCCAGGCTGAGGGAAGTTCGCCGGAAAACCATACGGCATTATACAGAGAAAGGAGGGCTTTTTTGGTTTCAGAAGGCAGGTATTTCAGCATTTCATATGCCACCCGGTCGGAGCCTGGGGCGGATTTATTGCAGCAGTGGAGCGAGGCCTGTAGCTCAGCTAAACAGAAAGGTTGATTATAAGCCTCGTGTTTTGTGGATTTGCGCTCTAGTTTCTGTTTTTCTATTCTGCTTTTGTATCGTTGGAATGCTTCAGAATAGTGCGACGAGCTCGAGACCTGTTCGAAGTGCGCACCGAGAAAGTTCGCCTGGTCTTCCAAGCTGTCGCCTTGTGTGGTTACTAGTGGGAGTGAATGTGCCTGCCGTCCTGCTACCCTGCTAACCATGTTCCAGACTCTCGCCTCTTGTGTATAGGAATTGATTCCGGATAAAAACTTTTGCCAGCTCTCCCTTCTAGCCTGTCTGCGCGTTCTTCTGCCCTGAGACTTAATGTTCTTGAAAGTGTCAAGATTCTCGGCTGTCGGTGAGTCCCGAAGTAACTTCCATGCTTTATTTTGCTTTTTTCGGGCATTTCGACACTCAGAATTCCACCATGGGACACGTCGCTTGCCGGGCAGTCCAGATGTTTGCGGGATGCATTTAAGTGCAGCATCAGTCAGAAAAGCTGTAAAGTACTGTACCGCTGCATCTATGCTTAAGCCGCTTATATCAGTCCAACTTAAACGGGTACTCTCATGAAACTGTTCCCAATCAGCTTTGTCTGTGAGCCATTTAGGAACCTGTTGAGGACATTCATTTGATACTGGTGTGCTCAGAACTACAGGAAAATGGTCACTTCCGAAAGGATTATTTATGACTTTCCAGTGGAGTAGGGGTAGAAGCGACGGTGATACAATGCTGAGGTCTATGGACGAGTATGTTTTGTTGGCGAGGCTATAATATGTTGGCTCTTTCCTATTCAACAGACACGCACCGGAAGAAAAGAGGAACTGTTCAATTAGGCGACCTCGTGCGTCGCACCGAGCATCACCCCATAGACCGCTATGTGCATTGAAGTCCCCAAGGACCAGATAAGGTTCGTGCAGTTCATCTATTAAGGACTGGAATTCATGTTTTTCAAGAGGGTGGTGTGGAGGTATGTACAGAGAGCAGATGGTGACGAGTTTATTGAAAAGAACTGCTCAAACAGCCACTGCCTCAAGGGATGTTTGTAGTGGTAGATGTGTACATGCTACTCCTGGGTTAACTATAATTGCCACGCCACCAGATGACGCCACAGCATCATCTCGGTCCTTTCGAAATATAACATAATGACGTAGAAAATTGGTGTTCTTGGATTTTAAGTGTGTTTCTTGTACACACAGCACTTGTGGTGAATGTTCGTGTAAGAGTTCTTGGATATCGTCGAGGTTTCTTAGAAGACCTCTCACGTTCCATTGTACAATTTGTGTCTCCATTTTAGGTGTAAATTAGTGCTGTGTGTACTGAATGGACTGTTTTCTTAAGTCAAAGAGCCTTTGTCAGGCCCCGTGACGGGAGTCTTTGCTTTTTTGGCGCGCTCCAAGGAGCTGCGCCGATCCTTCGGCGCCGGAGACGCCGTCGGACTTGTTGTTTCCATTGCCTCGGCAGAGGCGCTGGATGCCCGGCCGCGGGTTGCGCGCACGGGTGTCACACTTTTGGGACCTTCTGCCTGAACAGAAGGCCCTGGGCCTGCAGGTCCGGAGGCCTGCACACCCTTTGGTCGCGGAGCAGCACGGGCTGCTTCCGCTGAGGGGGGCCAGTGGCGCTGCAGCCCGTCCACTCTGGGTGGTGCGTGCGGCCGCCGCGAACTTTGTGGCACTGCCCCCTTGCGTGCCACGTCCGCGAATGAAGGTCCCTGTAGAAAAGTTAGGCGTTTCCGCGCCTCCTTAAACGAGATGTTTTCAGTTACTTTGAGCGTTATTATTTCCTTTTCTTTGTTCCATGCAGGACATGCGCGAGAGTAGGCGGGGTGCCCACCGTCGCAGTTTGCACAGTGTGGGGTTTCGGCACAGTCGTCTGCAGGGTGATCGTGTTGTGAACTACATTTGGCACAGGTTTGGCGGCCACGGCAGCTCTGGGAGCCGTGACCGAAACGCTGGCACTTAAAGCAACGTCGTGGGTTTGGGATATAAGGTCTGACCTTTAACTTAAGATAGCCTGTTTCAAGATGTTCTGGTAGGGCACTTGTGCAAAATGTGACAATCAGGTGTTTGGTTGGGATGTCTTTGTCGTCGCGTCTGATTTTGATTCGCTGTACTTGTGTTACATGCTGTTCGTTCCAGCCCTCAAGGAGTTCATTTTCGGTCAAGTCAAGCAGGTCTTGGTCGGACACCACACCTCTGCAGCTGTTGAGGGAACGGTGCTCTGTGACAGAAATAGGTGTAGTTCCAAAAGAGACAAGTTTTGGGAGGTTTTCGTATTGCGTCTTGTTTTGTATTTCAAGCAGAAGGTCCCCGCTGGCCATTCTTGTAGCTTTATAGCCTTGACCTAGTGTAGCGGTGAGGCATCTTGACACAACAAAAGGAGAAATTGTTCTTGCATTCTTTTCAAGTTTTTCGCAGTGAATCACGTGGAATCGTGGGAAGATTTCTTGGGGTTTTTGAAAAAAATTGAAGTTGTCTTCGGTGCGCCCTCTCTTCGAGAGAGGACGATCATGCAGTCGTGGGAAGGAAAGAGAGGCCATAAGTAATGTGTAAGTTCGGCAGCCATGCCAGCCGCCCACCATGGAGCCCTACACGGGGACGAGACAGCACTTAGTTATATAAGCCTTGCCAACGTCAGCTGTACACAGCCACTATAACCAAATATAATGTGCCCAAGAGAGGGCACACACACAAGGTTAACCCTTGCCGCCAGGAAGAGTGGAAGTAAATGGAAGAGAGGAGAGGACAGGAAAGGCTAAAAGTGAGGGAGAAAGACGAAGATAAGGGTAGAGAGAGACAGGAAAAGGCGACTGCCGATTTCCCCTGGGTGGGTCAGCCCAGGGGTGCCGTCTACGTGAAGCAAGGGCCAAAGGGGTGTGTTGCCTCTGCCGGGGGGCCTTAAAGGTCCAATCACCCGGCGTCGGCTCAACCCCCCAGGATCCCCTTTTCCCCGGACACGGCTCAGCCACGCACGGCTAGGCGTGGGAGGAGGTCGAAACCCCCCGTTAGCTCGGGTCCGTGGTGACGCCACTCACCAAACGCCTGCTTGCGCAGACGCCCCTGCGGGGATTAAAACAATTATATTTTCATTGATTTCCCAGCAAGATTATGTTTACAAAATGTATTAAAAAAGCTAATTTTTGGGGTAAACCACAGCAGTAGCAGGCCAGTTTGATGTCCTGGATTTCTATTTAGTATAATATTTAGGTCCTTGTGGTGCAGTAAATATTCTTGAAAGTTGGCAACTCCAGTCTATGGCTCGGTTTAAATGCAGTGTATGAAATCTTTTTCAGTAAAATAAATTGCTATCTAGGCCCTGACA
Source organism: Rhipicephalus appendiculatus (assembly GCA_030522465.1). NCBI lineage: Eukaryota > Metazoa > Arthropoda > Arachnida > Ixodida > Ixodidae > Rhipicephalus > Rhipicephalus appendiculatus. The sequence goes on from JALIZH010011553.1 coordinate 62,445, forward strand.
TACACTCTACAAAACTCTCATTAGCACTGGTTAGCACAGGAGCTCGAAGGTAATGCACTCGTTTTTTGTTCTTGCATCTCTTCTGGCTTCTCAAGCTTCCTCTCGCACCAGGAGAGGTTCCATGGGTAAATCTAGCTAGACATGACTAATTACAGCTGAGCTTCTCTTTCTCTTTAGTATCATTTTAATGTCTGCAAGCACTGTGTTACGCCTGGAGGCATTAGAGATGAAAAGATGTTGTTTAACTTACACAGGCCCTCTCGTCAATCCGGAGGACTGTCCCAGACCAGAACGTAGACTTTGTGCCCTGCACATAGGAGACACAAAAAATTCAATGTCTGCAAGCACAGTGTTACACCTCAAGGCATTAGAGATGAAAAGATATTGTTTAACTTACACAGGTCCTGTTCTCCTTCCGGAGGACTGCCCCAGACCAGGACGTAGGCTTTATCCCCTGCACAGCAGACTCATCGAAAATTCAATGTTCGCAAGCACTGTGTTACACCTGAAGGCATTACAAATGAAAAGATGTTGTTTAACTTACACAGGTCCTGTCCTTCTTCCGGGGGACTGCCCCAGACCAGGACGTAGGCTTTGTCCCCTGTACATATGAGACTCATCAAAAAATCAATGTCTGCAAGCACTGTGTTACACCTGAAGGCATTACAAATGAAAAGATGTTGTTTAACTTACACAGGTCCTGTCCTCCTTCCGGAGGACTGTCCCAGACCAGAACGTAGACTTTGTCCCCTGCACATGTGAGACTCATCAAAAAATCAATGTCTGCAAGCACTGTGTTACACCTGAAGCCATTACAAATGAAAAGATGTTGTTTAACTTACACAGGTCCTGTCCTCCTTCCGGAGGACTGTCCCAGACCATAACGTAGACTTTGTCCCCTGCACATATGAGACTCATCGAAAATTCAATGTCCGCAAGCACTGTGTTACACCTGAAGGCATTACAAATGAAAAGATGTTGTTTAACTTACACAGGTCCTGTCCTCCTTCCGGAGGACTGTGCCAGACCAGAACGTAGATTTTGTCCCCTGCACATACGAGACTCACTAAAAATTCAATGTCTGCAAGCACTGTGTTACACCTGAAGGCATTATAGATGAAAAGATCTTGTTTAACTTACACAGGTCCTGTCCTCCTTCCGGAGGACTGCCCCAGACCAGGACGTAGGCTTTGTCCCCTGCACAGCACTCATCGAAAATTCAATGTCCGCAAGCACTGTGTTCCACCTGAAGGCATTACAAATGAAAAGATGTTGTTGAACTTACACAGGTCCCGTCGTCCTTCCGGAGGACTGCCCCAGACCAGCACGTAGGCTTTGTCCCCTGCACGTAGGCGACTCATCAAAAATTCAATGTCTGCAAGCACTGGGTTACACCTGAAGGCATTACAAATGAAAAGATGTTCTTTAACTTACACAGGTCCCGTCGTCCTTCCGGAGGACTGCCCCAGACCAGCACGTAGGCTTTGTCCCCTGCACATGTGAGAATCATCGAAAATTCAATGTCCGCAAGCACTGTGTTACACCTGAAGGCATTACAAATGAAAAGATGTTGTTTAACTTACACAGGTCCTGTCCTCCTTCCGGAGGACTGTCCCAGACCATAACGTAGACTTTGTCCCCTGCAAATATGAGACTCATCAAAAAAATCAATGTCTGCAAGCACTGTGTTACACCTGAAGGCATTACAAATGAAAAGATGTTGTTTAACTTACACAGGTCCTGTCCTCCTTCCGGAGGACTGTCCCAGACCATAACGTAGACTTTGTCCCCTGCACATATGAGACTCATCAAAAATTCAATGTCCGCAAGCACTGTGTTACACCTGAAGGCATTACAAATGAAAAGATGTTGTTTAACTTACACAGGTCCCCTCGCCATTCCGGAAGGCTGCCCCGGACCAGCAGTACGTTGGCTTTGTCCCCTGCACATAGGCGACTCATCAAAAATTCAATGTCTGCAAGCACTGCGTTTCTTGCATGAGAATGCAACTTTCGCGTTCTAATCAAAGCACCAGGAATCAAAGGTTTAGCTTCTCTTTCTCTTTAGTATCCTTCTAATGTATGAGAACTTGGATACATCTGAAGGCAGTAGAGATGAATAGAGTCTGTTTAACTTACTCAGGCCCCCTCGTCACTCCGGAGGACTGCCCATTAATTCTATTAATGCCGAGTGATAAATGGTATCAAACGCCTTTTTTATATCGATAAAAATTCCAATTACAATATTTTATTGCTTGAGGGCGGAGTTTATGATTTGAGATAAAGAACGCACATCTGTTGATGTGGATTTCCCCGGGACGAAACCATGCTGTTCCGGGCAAATTATGTTATTCTTGCTAAGGAAGTCCTTCAGCTGTTGGGCGATAATTTTTTCAAAGATAATGTTCACAGTGCTCAATACCAATATTGGTCTGTAGCTCCCTGGAATATTGTGGTTTCCCGTCTTGTATACTGATACAATTTGGTCATCTTTAATGCACCTGGATAGGAATTAGCATTTAACGAGTGGTTAAATAAGTGACAAAGTGGAGAACTCAAAACATCAGAACTAGAGGTGTGCACGGGCTTCGGGTAGCCCGAAAGCCCGAGCCCGGCCCGGCCCGCGGGCCGGGTCCGGGCGGGCCGATGTCTTCTCATTTCGGGCCCGGGCCGGGCTAGATTGTTTTTTGTTGGGCGGGCCGTGCCAGATGCAAAGCCCGAATCAAGCCCAAAATAAAGACGTTTTTCCGGAACTGTTTTCCAGCGCGTAGCGCCATCTCCGCGACCGCCCCCCCACCCCCTTTCTTGGTTCTCTTTTCCTTTAGCCACTTTCAACTTAAGGAGCAAGGGTGAAGTCACACAACATAAGCTCTGTGATTATCTATACACGGAATAATCCTCTCTCCACATTTGAGAGACTAAACTTCTGGAAGAACAAACAGTCTAAATATTCCAAGCTTACTATGCTTGCGAGAAAGATATTGGCAAATACGGCTCTACCAGTACGACCAGTGAGCGGGCTTTCAGTTGAGCGTTATATAGGTGACGCAGGAGCGCCGCACTTCACTGAAACCCGAATCATTGCACAGCCTATTTTTACACGACAACTTGTAATCGTTACATATAGTGACTGTCATGTGTCGTTTGCTTATGTTTCACTTTGATACGTTGAATAAAATGCCACATTATCAGAAAACGACATCTTGTCTTCGCAGCAAACCATTATGTGAGGCCGTACCGGGCCGGGCCCGGGCTTTTGTTTGTGTACATCGGGCCGGGCCGGGCCGTCTCGCAGCCCTTTAGCTTCGGGCTCGGGCGGGCCTTCGACGAAGTCAGCGGGCTCGGGCCGGGTTCGGGCTCGAAAATTCGGCCCGTGCACAGCTCTAATCAGAACTGTCTTTCAGTACTCTAGCTTGTATAGCATCAATCCCTGTGGCTTAGTTCACCTGTAAGTTCTTTATCGCAGACGTCACCTCCTCCTCTGTTATGACCTGAAAGCTAAATTTGTTTTCATTCTTTTCAACGTAGGTGGTAGGGTCGTGCTGCACTAAATTGCTTCGTAACATTTTCGCCAACCGTGGCAAAGTAATCATTGCAATCGCTTGTAAGGCTAGTTGTTGCGTTGTCAGGAAGAACTTTCTTTTTGTTATCGAGGCCTGTCGCTTCCTTGATTATTTGCCATGTTTGTTTCGTATCGCAACGGTTAACGAGACGCGTATAGTATGCCCTTTTATATTTACGCATTAGCTCAACTGACTGATTTCTGAAGTATTTAAACTAAGTTTTGTAATATTCATTTGTTTTGTTTGTTTTTGGCTTATTGTAATAGTAGTCTTTTTTTCTTCAGTAGTGCTATTATAGGCTGTGTTATCCAAGGACATATGGCGTGGTCATATTTACGTCTTATGCACATATACGATGACCGCCTTATTGCATTCGTGATACTGCAAATAATGTTATCACATTCTACTTGCACATCGTCAATGTACAGTGTTCCGAACACAGTGTTTTGCTAAACGGTGCTTACTTCCGAATGGTTGACACGTGTGTGATATGTCGGGGTCAAATTTTCGGTATTACGAGTACGATACAAGTACGATTGAGGCATGAAAAGAAAAGTCGGGTGGTGATCAGCAATTGCATATTCATAAATACCAGCTTCTACGTTAGTGTCCATACTGCACAACATGTGATCAATAAGTGAGGCAGAATATTCCGAGAAACGTGTTTCTTCGGATATAACATTTTTAAGGTTAAACGATTGTAGGAGGAACAAATAGTCATGACACTTGTCTTTAAGCAGATCTATATTGAAATCACCACAGATTATTATGTGGGAATGCGAGGTTACACAGTGAATCAGCGCACTTTCCATAAATGATATGAAGTCATCTACGCCGAACCTGGGGGGCGATAAACTACGCCAGCTACGAGACCACATTCAATTGTTGCGAACAGTGTTTCAGCAGATTGTTGAGTGCTCGAGATATCACTATGCTCGTTCCTGATAAACATGGCTACTCCACCACCGCGTGCCGCATGCGGTCTTGGCTGTGACAGCATCGCATATCCAGGTATATTGACGTACTCATCTTCTTTAAGCCATGTCTGTTATTGCGATGACGTCGTATTGAAACGAATGTTGTGATAAATAGATTAGTAGCTGGTCAAAGTTTTTCTTTATGCTGCGGATATTGCAATGAAACACTGATATGTTTTATTTTTATGCCATGCCCGTTCAATCTCTGTGTAATTAATCATTTTGATCGGTTACTGTACTCTATCGAGGTCTTCTGAGCATGTCACGTGCAGTACCCTCGAATTTTCTGTCTTGCGCATTAACACTTTCCCATCCGACACCCAAGCGAACTTCCATTTTTTTTCGCGTTTCGCGTTCAGTGCCTTTGCCAGAAGCATCTGGTTTGCTGGACAAATATATTCATTTACAAACAGTGGAAAATTATCCTTAAATCCCAAGGTGGACGTGTTCAGTCTCTGCTTTTTCAGCCTCTGAATTCGCCTAATTATGTGATGAATGGGTGGACACGCAGTTCTCTCGTTGATACTTAGTTGTTAATTATTCGTGCAGGTCGTAGTACTTAAAGGGGCCCTGCAACACTTTTTGAGCATGGTCAGAAAACGCTGCCGATCGGTAGTCGAGGCTCCCGAGAACACGCGAGCCAAATATTATAGCGCAGCACGCGGCCTGGAATTTACAATAAATTCTCATACTGAGCTAAAAATTGCTTTCTCTTCTCTCGACAAATGACGCTGCAAACTCAAAAATCACTCGTCACGGCCATTGTATCAGACATTGGCTGATTTGAGCATGGCGCACTCGGTAGTTACTCGGGCCGCCGCGGGGAGGTCGCGACTTGTCCACGCGGGCGCGCGCGCTATCGCCCCTGAAAAGCCGCGTATTCGATGAAAAAGAAAGAAAAAAAGTGCTCAAGGTCACGAGGCACGCGTGACGTGTTTTCTCCCCCCGTGCCATCCCTCCCCTGCTTAGCTTCCAGCGTTTTCGTCAGGACGAGAGAAGAGGGAATGCAATTGCAGCGTGCGACAAAGCTTTGTAACTCCACTCGTACTGGACGGATTCTAAAAATTTTTGCGGAGGTGAATTCGTGAGGCAATAAGCTCCTAGTAAATTAATTTCATGGCTACTTGAAAAATTGTTGCAGGGCCCCTTTAAGCCTCTGTTTTGACAAATACAAAGAGGAAGAATTTTTCAGCGAATAAGGTGCGCTGTTGCATAGTTACATGACACTGAATTAGATAGCATTATTACTGCAATTACATTTATCATTAGGCAACGAAGAATACAAGTTTAAATCAGCCCTACTGCTAATACTACTGCAACAAAATGAGTTGATTTAAAATCAGAGTCCCGCAATAAATAAATTCCCGATATATTTGTTTAATAAATAATCGAAAGAACTAGAAAGATTACAGCTCAATAATTTTGTCAGCGACAGCCCGGTCATTTATCGGAGCATTCTTGGTCTACCCCTTCCCTATATTGCCGCAATACTGTTCGTTGTTTGTCAAATAGCAACAGGCACCTTAATGTGAATAACTGCACTCTATCTTTAGCTTATAGCACTTTATGTTGTTCTAGGCAAGCTGCACTCGAACAAAACTGCTGCATTTTATTTCGTACAATTAGACCTGGGGCGCTATGCAGGATGGCCCGAGCTTGGCGAAACTCGGGATCTTTCCGAGCTCTGGCGACACCCCCTTTTGAACGAGCCAACAGTACGAAAAGGTCAGATCCACCCTTCAGCGCGCGCTGCGTTCCATTGGTTACGATGGAACGCGGCGACGTCAGGACGGTCGACAAAATTGGGCGGTGTTTTCAAACCAGAGGCATCTTCTTTCATTTGTTTGTCCTTCCACTGAGTGCAGAAGTGCACCCATGCAATAAAAGTGCCAGAAAGGTTTACTGATGATATTTTTTTAAAGGCAGGGGCTGTTTAAATTCGTTTGGAAGCTTTTAATGTCTGTACTGAGTATCCTTTAGAATAATTAGCACGGTGGCCTCTGAGATTAGTTCTGGCCGAGCACCTTACAATATCGCGACAGTAGCTAAACCCGAGGCCACGTCTACAATCATCATGGTCAGCCTGCACATTCTTGCGCGTTGCTCGACTGGTGCGCGCCCTCTTCATCCCATCATGGTGTGCTCGCTGCCCGAGGACGTGCGCCCGGCTGATTAGCTAAGTGGCTGGGCGGTACACCTAGCTAAATAAGTCAAGAGAGGCTATGAACAAGCTAATTAAGCCAAGGCATGCTAAGATCTAGCTAATGAAGCCATACCTTACTAAGACCATGCTAATGAAGCCATGTAAAGCTATGACCGTGCTAGCTAATATCAGGCTAGTTAACGCGACGTTAATTATAAGTACTCTAAATCAAGTCATCCTAATTAGACGGTAATAATATGATGCTAATCAAGATCATGCGAATTAGGTTTATGTTAATTAGCTGCATACTAATCAAGATCATGCTAATTGCACCCGAGGTAATTATTGTCGTTTTAATTAAAACCTTACAGTCAAGGCAAAACTGTTCAATATTTTGGTAATTAAGTCCTGCCTAGTTAGTATAATCAAAATTAAGACGGAGCTGATGCGTTCTTTACTTCGAAGCGTATACCGAGCAGACTGAGTAGACGACCGACTTAAAACGCTGGAAGTAGCTAGGTGATCACAAGCTCCTCTATGGCTCCAGCCTTGCACAAGTAGTAAAGGCTGACCAAATTATTTTATATGCAAAGAAGCTGCTGCTTAGCGTCCACCACATGAAACCTTTGGCAGTCACACCGGCACCATGACAGTCACGAGTTGAACTGGGGCCTTCTCAGATTCAACGAGTTTGTACCCGAGTTTACGCGTAAATCAGTTTGATTGACAGACGCCCGCGGCGAAGATCGGGTCCACCCACCGCGTTTGCGCTTTCCAAGGAGCAGTGCTCACGCCGCAACGCCAGCCAGCGGCATGATTCATCTATCAGCTTTATCGCGCAGACTGTGCACACACGCACGAAGAAATAAAAGTTATATCATCACGTGGCTGCGATGTCTCGCATTCAATTTCACCGCGCTCACGATGTACCACTCACAGCCGCGTTGCCGCAATGATGCGAGCGCCCCTGGTGACAACCTGTCCGTATATTTATCCGCAATATTTGATAGAAGCGAAACGAGCTGCACGAGAGTGCAGCGGGTGCACCCTTGTTGCCTTCGAGAGTGGAAATTTCCATGCTGCGGGTGGAACGAAAGAACATGCCCGAAAGTGGAACGCCCACGAACACGCCTGTGGGAGGCGCAATGCTGAGTTGGCAAAAAGATAGCGCGACAATCACGCTGACGTCGCTGCACTGTTGAAATGTGGAGTGAGTGGCGGCGCTGACGTGTTCGCACGCGGTGTTTCTTTGATTACCGCCGCAGATGCCCCACATGCGTTTTTGACGCCACGCTCGTTCATGTAGCCGTTTTTGTCAATGCTACTATCACGCGCTCCGCTCTGTCTTTGTGCCATGACCGCCGCAGTGCGAGCTCGGAGCAAACTCGTGTGCGCGAGAAGCTCGGGCCATCCTGCATAGCACCCCTGTACATATGAAGATTTGAAACAGTTAAACATTTTGTCAGGATTTGCAGTTGTCCGCAACGCGAGCTGTGTGGTGGCCTTGTGTGCGCTTTTAGGAAATACCTTTCGAACACAGCATTATACAGACGGTTAAAAAAATAAACGTAAGAACATCTGATATACATGTCGATCGCAAAAACGATGTAGCATAGGAATCAGCTGGCATCAGCTGCAGTTTGTGGCAGACCCGACGTTTTGAAACCTATGTGGACCCTTCTTCAAGATTGCTAGATGTTGAACTGAATTCTTTCACCCAGCCAGGCAGATCTTTGTCAAAGGTGTTTACACAATGCTTAGGAAGAGCGCGTAGCACCATTCATAGACGACATAGAAATATGCAATAGCTAATGACGTTTGTTATGTACGCTACAGAGAAAAATAAGATTGCAAAGAAAGCCAACACTTCGGCGGAACAGCATTTCGTTTATTTGGTGACATACGAAATACAGACTTGGAAACAAGATATGCGCACTTTCCTGTCAACTCAACAATTAGAATTATTGAACATTTCAAGGAGGTGCCCCCCCCCCCCCCCGAAAAAAATTTCTGGCTACGCCCCTGCAGATAGGTCTAGCCTCTCCACCACGTCGTGGACCCGTAGGACTTCCCATAGTTGTGTCATCAAATTCGTACTGCGTCGCCCAGCATCCCACTTGGACGATGTAACGTCTTCGTAAACCCGTAAGGCAGGGCACCGCCGGGTAGTGCGAATAGAAATCAATCGGTACGCGCTACCCTGCTCCTCTTCTTCATCTCCGGCTTCGCTCGTACAACACGTGGGCCAATTTTTCCGGCCGCAGAATGTAGTAACTATGATGGGCGAGTATGTTACGGGACCCAAAATGACGTAATATCGCGTAACAAGTAGTCACACGGCTGAATTCACGTAACGTCTCGTAACAAGTCACCTGACGAAAAATCCCGCAACAACTAGTTCCATTACTAAAATACGTAACATTCCGTAACAAGCAGTCACGTGACTAAAATCACGTAAGATCTGGTCGCGTGACTAAATCACGTGATATAATGTAATAACTAGCCACATGAGTGAAATCAAGTATTATTACGTAGGTATTCACGTGACTGAAATCACGGAACAGCACGTAGCAACTACTCACGTGATTGAAAATCCCGTAACATCCACTCGCGTCACTAAAATCACGTTATATCTAGTCCGTGACTAAAAACCACGTAACATCACAAAACAGCGATTCACACGACGTATGTTCCGCCAAAAAAAATTTTTAAAGGTAGTCACATGACTAAAAGTACGTAACATAACGCTACAAAATAAATTTACATAACTACTCACATGACTACGATCTCGTAACAACTAATCACGTTAAATTTTCCCGCTTGAACCACGAAACGTCAAATCACGTGACATATTTCCGCCAAAACCACGTAACAGTTATAGTCACGTCACTAAAATCACGTGAGATCATGTAACAAGTATTCGTGCGACTAAAGATCACGTAACATCACGTAACATCTAGTCAAATGACTAAACTCCCGTAACAAACGTAACGTAACAGCCAATCACGTCACTAAAATAGCAATTACCGCTCAGGTGACATGTTCCCGCCAAGAACCACTTGACAGCGAGTCGCGTGATTAAAATCACAACATCACGTAACAGCTAGCACGTGACACGGTCCCGCCAAAGCCGCGTGAGACGTGCGTAGTGTGGGGCACCGGCAAACAAAACAAAAAAAAAAAAAGAAAAAGAAAACGAGATACAAAAGGGGCGCGCGTCCCGTGTAGTTATTTTTTTTTGTCTTTGGTTTTCTTGGCGCTGTTTATAGTTATTAGTAACCGGCCGATACTAGAGTAGGATAGCCAAGCCTAACCATAGTTAGTACTAATAGCAAAAACTTGGCATCTGTAGCAAAAGCCTGACATCACTAGCAAAAACTTAGAAAAAGTTAGTTCGAACATTAGCTACGCGCGCGGTGGTCAAAGCCGATATTGCCGTCTGTCCTTGTGGGCGCTACGCTGTCGGCTTCATCGCGCGAATTTTGAATCTTCAAGGTCTGTACGCCACGTGGGGTGAAAAACGGTGAACTAAAAGCGATGTCCCGAACTGCTGGGTATGAAAGATAGGTTTTATGGCGGCGCATGCACAGTGACGTCTCCCGCTACGTATGGTCGTGCACGGTCTGTGAAGCACGGAAGGCCATCACAAATCTACCACCGGTCCCCATGCAACCTATCCCTCCTCCAGAAACGCCTTTTGAGATAGTAGGGCTTGACAACATGGCACCGTTTGCACGTACGTCGCGTGGCAACAGGTTCCTCATCGTTGCCACGGACTATCTCACAAAGTGGGCCAAAGTCAGGGCCGTCCCTGACTCTTCGACGCAGCATGTCCTCACGTTACTAAACGAGTGCGTCATTTTTCGACACGGCGCACCGCGCTTGCTCATCACCGACCGCTGCACGGCTCTCACGTCGCGCGCATTCAGAAACCTATTGAATAACCACGGAATTCGACTTGCACGGCCACCTCTCAGCACCCAAAAACAAACGGTCTGATGGAATGTACAAACCCTACCATAAAGGATATACTGTCGTTATACGTAAGTCCTAGTCATAGCAATTGGGACGAATACGTCGCCGCAGCTGCATTCGCCCTCAATACATCACAGCAGGAAATCACACAGGAGTCACCGTTCAAGCTTGTCTATGGACGGACGCCAAGGCTTCAGCAACAGAGTTTCTTCGGTTTGAACACAACAACGCTCCACCGCCCGGTGACACTAGTACTTCGGAGCTCCTACAGCAGGCTCGCTTTAGAACGCAGCTGGTCATAGCGCATCACGAGGCGAGATTCCGTTCGCCTTCCCAGAACCCCACCCCTTTCAAACCAGTAGACCTAGTGCTGGTTCGATGCACCCAGCGTGTTCCTCAGCGTTGCCAGAAGTTTATTCCCCAGTTTGCGGGTCCATTCAGGGTGGTGAAAGCCTAGGCCCTGTTATGTTCCGCCTGGAAGTTATTCCATAACTGGGCACCAAACCCGAAACTATGTTCTTCCCGCCCATTCATGCCAGTTGAAACTTTAGTGATTTCTGTATTCACGCCTGTTCGTCTGCTAGCTCCGACTCTAGGGGAAAGAGGGTGGGGAATGTAGTGGATGATACCGACGAAGTGACTGGCGCGTGAAGGAGTGTTGGATTGTTTGTCCGACTGAGTTGCCCTTGTACGTTACAATATTGCCACACGCGCTCCTTTCAGTGTTTCATGTTGCCAGCGTATTGCGCGTGTAGATACTGCCTTGCGCAATCCGCGCCAGAATGTCTGAGAGCTTCTAGATAGTTCTTGGATCATCTGTCCGGCTCGAGCGCGCAAGCGCCAACAGCTGGACAGATGATCTGGAACAAACCCGTCCACCAGCGATAACGCTCCAATGTTCGACGACACGTGTATGGATGTGACGCGCGTTGCCGCAGATCATATTATCGACGGCGGAGGCTCTGTTCGCCGCTAGCAGTGCCAGTGTGTATTGCTGTAGTCTGACTTTCAGTATCACGGCCACAAGCTCGACCAAATAAAGAGTTCTTCTTTGACATGCCGACTGTTGCCTTCGTCGACGTCACGACCACGTGACTATATATATATATATATATATATATATATATATATATATACGTAGATTATGAAGAGTCTGGCTTCGGTTGTCGTAGAACAAAATAGGAAAAATATATATACGCCTCTCAAAAACTGTTTATTGGTGACGTTTCGATCGGAGACCGATCTTCATCAAGACAAAATTTACCAGGCGCCGATGCGCTTTTATATCATCGCCGTGCCGAGAGAAAGAGAGGAAAAGAAAAAAAATAAAAAATAAGAGAGAGAGAGAGAAGAAGCGTACATACTGATAAGTGGTCACACGACCACGTGCGCGTACTGCTACATACGCATAGCACCTGTACCTTGAAAAAAAAAAACTGTGCAAAAATAAACGAGTGGCCAAAAAAGAGAGAGTGGACACACGACCAGGTGCGCGTATTTCTACATACTTAGACATAAAAACGTGTTTTCTAAATAATAATAATAAATAAAAAAAGAGAAAAAATATAAAAGAAAAGAAACAAAAAACGAACAAACCAAGTGGACATGTTAAGTACATTCCTGTGGTGCCCCCGGCACATACCAAGATATACGAAGAAAACATGTTTCAAGAAAAAGTGAACGAACCCAAAAATATGTAGACATACATCGATGGTCCAGGTGGGCACGTTAAGCACATTCCAGTGGTACATTGTGAAGGTTCACTACGCAGGCTCATCTCTTCCCGGAGCTTGAACACAACGCAGTACATTCCTTTCGTCCATTGTCACGTCCCACCTCTTCTCCCCCCGCCCCTCCTTAGCTGCTCCTGAAGCCCAGTGAGGGGGGGGTCTACGTTCCTACGATCTCCGGTCTGTGGCTCAAGATATATATATATATATATATATATATATATATATATATATATATATATATATATATATATATATATATATATATATATATATATATCCACACGCGCTCCGTTCGTTTGATCGATATGTTACCGCCCCATTCCACGTGTAACTGCTGCCTTGCGCAAAACCACGCCCGAATGATTCAACCTTCCCATGTGATCTTGGAGTCTTCCGATGTGATTACGCTCACAACACGAACAATATAGTTTGCTTTGGAAAGTACGCGGCCGCTAGCGATACCGCCAGAACCTTTAACGGCACATGTATAAATTCCGACGCTCTGTTCGCCGCTGAGTGCACAGTGTGTATTACTTGTAGTTTGACTTTCCGTTTCCCGGCACAAGTTCGGCCAAATTAAGTTTCATCTTGCCAGTGGCGTAAATCCATAAAGGCCACAAGGGGGGGACACAGATCTTGCAATGGCGGCCATTTTGTTTATATATATATATACCGGGTGTCCCAGCTATCTTTAGCCAAGGGTTAAAAAAATAGAATTATTTGAGGCAGGCGAGTGAAGTCAGTTGAATATTGCTTACAGCCATCTTGCGCACTACACGCAATTTTTTGTTTCGTAATTAACTAATTTGTCAATTATGAGTAATTTACTAACTTGATAAATATTGACTTTACGCAAGAAATGAGAGTTGCAAAGTACGAGAGCGTCTTCAGAAACCCCCCATTGCATTATTTGCGATAAAGAAAGTTTTACGCGTACCATTTTTTCCGTGCCGCAAAGAAAGCCCGCGAAGTACAAAAAATACCACGTGACTAGCGCATTCGCGCGCCGCGACCGTGCTGTCTTCATGTTTAAGTATGTAGAAATACGCGCACATGGTCGTGTGACCACTCTCTCTTTTTTGGCCACTCGTTGATTTTTGCAGCTTTTTTTTTTTTCCAAATACAGGTGCTATGCGTATGTAGCAGTACGCGCACGTGGTCGTGTGACCACTTATCAGTATGTACGCTTCTTCTCTTTTTTTTTTTTTTTTGAAAACACGTCTTCATGTTTAAGTATGTAGAAATACGCGCACATGGTCGTGTGACCAACTCTCTCTTTTTTGGCCACTCGTTTATTTTTGCACCTTTTTTTTTCCAAATACAGGTGCTATGCGTATGTAGCAGTACGCGCACGTGGTCGTGTGACCACTTATCAGTATGTACGCTTCTTCTCATTTTTTTTTTAAACACGTCTTCATGTTTAAGTATGTAGAAATACGCGCACATGGTCGTGTGACCACTCTCTGTTTTTTTGGCCACTCGTTGATTTTTGCACCTTTTTTTTTCCAAATACAGGTGCTATGCGTATGTAGCAGTACGCGCACGTGGTCGTGTGACCACTTATCAGTATGTACGCTTCTTTTCTTTTTTTTTTTTTTGAAAACACGTCTTCATGTTTAAGTATGTAGAAATACGCGCACATGGTCGTGTGACCAACTCTCTCTTTTTTTGGCCACTCGTTTATTTTTGCACCTTTTTTTTCTTTTTTTTTTTCCAAATACAGGTGCTATGCGTATGTAGCAGTACGCGCACGTGGTCGTGTGACCACTTATCAGTATGTACGCTTCTTCTCATTTTTTTTCTCTCTCTTTCTCTCGGCACTGCGATGATATAAAAGCGCATCGGCGCCTGGTAAATTTTGTCTTGGTGAAGATCGGTCTCCGATCGAAACGTCACCAATAAACAGTTTTTTAGAGGCGCATATATATATTTCCTATTTTGTTCTACGGCAACCGAAGCCAGACTCTTCATAATCTACGTATTAATGTACAATGGCTGCCCTCCACGCTTCTGGAAAACAAGTAATCTGGAAATTCCCTCAACAGTCTCCGACATGTGCCGTGTTGGGGGATTCGCAGACGAGGCATGTGCACAACCACTTCAACCCTTCCAGCCCCGAATCTCCTGCATTCATCTCGCAGCCTGGTGTCCAAATCGATGACATTCCCGGACTATTGGACTTTGTACCACGAGGTACTCCATTTTTGATACTTCACTTCGGGACAAATGACCTGGCCAAGGTGAATGCCCACATAGCCATCGGGAGGTATGCCGCGCTCCTGGACTCTATTAAGAGCGAAAGGCCAGACATTGGCACCATATTTGCCACCTTGGTGCTGCCTCGAGGCGTAAACACGCGCCTCCGGCATCCCAGTTGGAGGCAAGTTAACGACTTTAACAGGCAGGCACATCGTTTTAATTGCCGGCTTGTTAACGTGTGCAAAAGCCGCCAGAACGTGTTCTTCATCGATCACGCCATACACCACTTCCCGCCACAAATGGTGCTGGCCGCGGACGGTTTACACCCGAATTTCGCGGGTGTATCTCTACTTGCGTGGAACCTCTGTAATGTGATCCTTCATAGTCGGAAGGACCACATGGGGGGTCTGGAGGGACCACGTGCCCACCGTTGAAGGGAACCAGCCGTCGCCAGCGAGTCCATCTTACGCACAGGCGCTCAAGTCGAGTACTCGGGCAAAGGGCAACCAAGCACCCGCACAAAGGACCGCACAGGCCATCACAACACCTGTTCATCCATCGAAGAAACAGGCAAAAAGACCCCCAGCCTGTACGCGCCGAGACCACGGCGACCTCGTCGTCGAATTCGACCGCTTCAGCACCAACAACTCGGAATGCAGAGACGGCCGCACCAACGGCCGGGGAAAGGAAACCATCTCAACGGCCCCGAGACAGAGAACCAAGGCATTCAAGATCAAGGTCTCTGCCACCCTCCACTGGACGACGGTCAACTCAACCCGAGCACGGCACGTCCACTTCAGCAGGCCCGCCACCGACCACAAAGGACTGCGAGCCATCGGACTCCCCTCCAGCACACAGGGAACAAGCATCTGCCCCCTCCTCAAAAAGGTACGATCTCCGGAAATACTGTGGCTCTACTAGGCTGTGACAATCCGATCGCTCTAACCCATCGACCACCTCCCCCCACAGACGAGGCGCGCGCTATACCCCAGACACCCCATTTCCTTAGGTTAAGAAAAATTGTTGATAAACGTCTTCGCCATGACCTGCATGTGCGAAGCCTCAAAATTTATTTACGATATGGTATCGCCCCTCAGGGCATTCGACTATCATTTAAGTCGTCAATGCATGAATTTGACGAAGAGGAAACCCAACAATGTAATGTAATTTTGAAATCTGCTTCACTAAAACTAACCGAACTCGTTGTGGCGCGCTGTGAAAGGGTGCTCGCGTCTCTGAGGGCGGCGGAACGTCAAGCTAGATCTAATACTTCCCTATCCACTATAGAAGTTGCTGAACTAGAACGTTTTGAAAAAAAAGAGGACAGAGGAAATCCTAAAAATTAAGGAGAAAAAAATGGCAAGGGATAAACTTTCGTACTCCTGCGAGCTCTACATCGGCAATCCAGAGGGCCCTCAACCAGTTGTGCCACAACTTGGTAGCACGCATAAAACCTTTAACGACCAGCCGAGAGGCACTACTGGTTGGTTGGTTGGTTAGTTGGGTTTATTGGCGCAAAAGCAACTTAGGCTATGATGCGCCAGGCACAAGTTGTTAGGTGGAATTAGTTGGAGTTACATGCTTTCACAATTTATCTAAAAAGCCAGTCGGCCGTAGGAAATTGAAAACGTTACGCAATGGAACAAGTGGGTCGTCTCCTAGGATTATGCTGGGGTGTAAGGGTATGTGGTGTTTGTACAGCTTGGCAAAATATCTGCATCTTTGTGTTTCAAGATAAGGACATGTAATTAGGATATGTACGACTGTTAGTGGTTCCTGGCATTTCTCGCATGTTGGTTGTTGTTCCTTCCTAAGAAGGTAGTTGTGTGTGAGATGTGTGTGCCCTGTTCGGAGTCGACATAATATAACCTCAATGTAGCGTTCTTGGTGACTGCATGTTTTCCATTCGTTAATGAAGGGTTTGACAACATGGAGCTTGTTATTGACACAACTGTCCCATTGCTGTTGCCACTTAGACTGCAGAGCCACCCGAATTGCTCGCTGGCTATCTTTTAAAGGAATGTTTATTCTTGTAACTGGCTTCTGCGCCGCCAGAGAAGCGTATTCATCGGCCTTCTCATTGCCTGGGATCCCCGTGTGACTAGGTACCCAGCAAAAACAGATAGTGTTAGTCTCACTATTTAAAAACACTTTGTTTAAAATTTCGCCAAGTAAAGGTTCACATTCTGATTCCCAATGAAGGGCTTTCAGTGCACTGAGAGAGTCTGTGAATATAATAGCTTTGGTGTGTTGGCCCGTGACGACTCTTTCTACTGCTTCCAATAAAGCATAAACTTCCGCTGTAAAAATGGAAATACAAGTGGGGAGATTGACGCTGATTGTGCTTTCCCCTGTGATGATTCCTATTCCAACGTGTTTCTTTGTTTTGGAGCCATCTGTGTAAAATTCAGTGTACTCTTTATACTTTTCCTGAAGAGCACGAAACTCTTGTTTTATGTGTACTTGTGGCGTGTTTCTTTTCTTTAGGTAGGTTAGTGTGAAGTCACAAAGCTGCGCCAGGTCAAGCCATGGAGGTAGTCTCTGTGGTTTTTCAGAGGCATTGAGTGCCTCATCAGGAATACCGTATGTACAGCAATGATCTTCAAACCGTAGAATCAGTGGTTTAATTGAGTGTGGTTTGTTCGAATAGTGTATGCGTGTGTTGCATGTTGTCGTAATATCATGACATATGTGCGTTGGTGACGACCTTATCCTTAAAACGTAGGACAAAGTTAATTGCACTCTTCGCTGGCACAGGGAGGGTTCATTACACTCGACATAGAGACTCTGCACCGGCGATGTCCTGTAGGCGCCACTGCACAAGCGCAGACCAAGATTGTATATAGGGTCCAGACGCTTGATGTAGGATTCGCGTGCCGCGCTGTAAACTACACAACCATAATCTAAGATGCTGCGAACAACACAACGGTAAATACGCAAGAGACATAGTCGATCAGAACCCCACTGCTTATGCGATAGCACTTTCAAAAGGTTCAGTGCCTTATTCGCCTTTCTTTTTAGTGTATTCATGTGGGACAAAAAGTTTAGTTTATGGTCGAATGTCAGTCCTAAAAATTTGTGTTCCTGTTTTACTGGTACTGTAGAGTCGTTTAGTTTCAGGGTTGGTTCAGGAAATAATCCCCTTTTTTGTGTAAACAGAACAGCCACAGTTTTTTGTGTTGAGAAGCGGAAACCGTTTTTGCTAGCCCATTGCGCCAGTTTATTTATTGTCAATTGCAGTTGCCTCTCGCAGGCTGATAAGTTCGAGGCACGGCAAGCTATTTGAAGATCATCTACATATAGGGAGTGCATGACTGTGGGTGGTATTACATTTTTAACGGAATTCATTTTGACTATAAATAAGGTTGTGCTGAGGACGCAGCCTTGTGGCACTCCGTTTTCCTGTACAAAAGACTGCGATAGTACTGTACCCAGACGAACCTGAAACGTGCGATTGCTCATGAAATCGGCCAGACATTTTAGCATTTTACCCCGTACTCCTAAGTCAGCGAGGTCTCTCAAAATTCCATATCTCCACGTGGTGTCGTAAGCCTTCTCTAGATCAAAGAAGACTGAGAGGCAATGCTGCTTGTAGAGAAAGGCTTCTCGTATTTCATGTTCAAGCCGTACGAGATGGTCGGTCGTTGAACAGCCCTTCTTATATCCACATTGATGAGAGTCTAGGAGGTTTCTGGAGTCTAGTATGAATGAGAGCCTAATGTTTATGATGCTTTCATAAGATTTCGCCAAGCAACTTGTCAAAGCAATGGGTCTATAGCTGCTGGGACATGTCGGGGGTTTACCGGACTTGAGGAAGGGAACTATAATTGCATTTTTCCATTGTTTTGGCATCGTGCCGGATTCCCATATTGTATTGAAAAAGTCAAGAAGTGCCTGTGTTGATTCTTCTGAAAGGTGTGCCAACATTGAATAATGAATACGGTCTGCACCCACCGCCGTTTTTTTTCCCATTCGAGAGCACTCTTTTTAATTCATGTAACATTAGTGGACTGTTGTATGCTTCTTGTAGATAACCATTGGTGGGTAGTTTCTGTTTTTCGGTAGCCTGTTTGTGTTTTAGAAATGCATCGGAATAGTTTGCTGAGCATGAAACATTATAAAAGTGGTCCCCCCAGTATGTCTGCCTGTTCTTGTATTGATGTCTGAATGCCCGCATTTGTGAGTAATGGTATTGTGTAGGATGAATACCCTATTGCAAAAACCAGCGCCCCCCAGCGTGATACCAGTACGTTTTTTGGCGCTGGATCGCACTGGGAACACTGGTACACGCTGGGATTCACTGGCACTTCGGTGAGCGCACTGGGAAAGAGCTGGGTCGCACTGGTAGGGGCGCTGGCTTGGCCGCTGTGACGCTGGCGCGTACTGGGAAGCGCTGGAAACGCTGGAATTTTCACTGGAGTGCGCTGGTGCACACTGGAGCCTGCACTGTTTCTTCCAGTGCGGCATGCAAGTTTCTGTAGTGTATGCGGCGGAATGTTTCGGTATGTTTGAATATAGAATGTTTGATTCGATGGTACCAATGGATGCTACCCTACAGGCAGGCCCGTAGCCAAACAATATTTTCGGGGGGGGGGGGGGGGGGGGGCACTTGTTGAAAGCCTTGAAAAACACAGATCTTTATTATTTTTCCTTGGTAAACACCCCCCTTCCATCCGAATTTCGAGGGGAGGCCCGGGCCCCCTAGCCCCCTCCCTTGGCCAGGGGCCTGCTTACAGGTCCCAAACATTTTCACAACTTCTAGCTTGGCAGAGAAAGAGAATGAATGATAAGCGCAAGATGCGAAATCACCGTCATTTTTATTTTTCCATTTGGAATGCAGAAAAAAATGCGTCAATAACACAAAGGAGCCAACGCTGATTATTTTGCTTTTTAGCTTGATTTTTTTTTTCTTCTTATTCACGCATATTCAATAACGGCGTTAATTCTTGCGGAGCACGTAGCAGCGATGAATGCACGTTTTGTGCATGCGCCGCACATATACCAGTCTGGCATCAGGGATTGGTTGTTGTAATGATTCCATTTTGCAGTGTTTTTAAGTCTGGAGGCGCCGGTCCTACCAGAAACAGCAAATCGTTACATCGCCGCACAGTTGGCGAGAAGCAATTCAGCTCTGGCTTCGCAACCTCACCCAACGGAGGCCAGAAAAACAGCCGCCGTTCGATATCACCACACCGGAAACGCATCTCTGGCACTGTCTGCCCTTCCACTTACTTCCGCTGAACTTTAGTTAACCATTAGAAAGGTTCCGAAGCTTGAATGCAGAAACTTCAACCATCGCAACTGCGCTGCGCCGAGACCGGTCCTACCCAGCGAGACTCCCAGCGAGCGTTAGGCCTAGTGTGCCGGCCGTGTCCGTCTACATGTTACCGGCGCTTCGCGCTTTAAGTACACGCAATTATAAAGCGTAAGAATGACTGTAAAGTACAGTTTGGACATTCGTTAACCTAAATTAACCATTTTTCCTTGTGTACGGTGTCCGCACAAGGAGCGATGACCACCGAAGCGACGCGCTTTCAGCAACGCGCACAAGCTGTCACCGAAAGCTGCCGGCCGCGCTAGCTTCTCGTGACTCTTATGTAAGAACGCATAATTTTCAGTCGGTAATTTGGTACGCCTTAGTGAACTAACATAGTGACATACTCCTTTACCGAATTGTATTTTTATTTAGTTGGGCGGTTTCTTAGGTATAGGTATCGATAGAACTGCAAATCTGTACACTGGCACGCCCGCTGTACTGGCGTATCGTCGCTTGCGCGATAACACTACTCAATACTCAATCATGTACGCACCTGTTTATCTAACTAGTCATCATAAAACCTCTGTAAATGTTGACCAGTAGCAAGAGCGAGAAACGGCTATTAAAAAAATCGGCAGTAACAGCCAGCAAACAGTGCCTGCTCTACGTGTATTTCATATTTTTCGTAGTTAACATGTGAATTCTTAAAGAAACTTAGCGCTCTTGCCATTATCGGCATGTCATTCGGTACCCGCCGCCGTTCGTTTGTCTAATAAAGACGCAGTTGTTATTTGGAAAGGAAGATCGCGTCTATCGTGACTGTGCGACATATAAACATGAAGCCGAACCATGTGTTTGTTGGTTAAATAGTTGTTTTACGCACAGTTCAGCATGTTCCGGCGTGGCGTAGTGGGTAGAACACTGAGTTCGGAATCGGGAGGTGGCAAGTTCGAATCCTGCTGACAGAGACTTTTTTTTTTTTCATATGGCTTTTTTTTTTCTTTTTTTTTTATTGCGTTAATGCGTTCTATATCACTTCTTGCACTAATATATTTATTTATGGCACATAGGCACCGCTATTTCAACGCTGTAGAGCCGTATTGCGCGGGAGTACCAGCGCCTCCCAGTAAAATGCCGCTCCAGCGTCCCAGTATCCAGCGCGATACTGGGCCCATAATCCGGCATGGCACTGGACGCTGGTACCCAGCGGCGCTGGGTTTTGCAATAGGGTAGCCACCCCTGAACTTCCTAAGCTGCTCCCATATTTTTTTAGATGAGACTGTACTATTTATGGATGAGACATATTTTTGCCATGACACTCTCTCGGCCTGCCTCCGCACATACCGTGCCTTGGCCTTCGCCTGCTTGAAGTTGACTAAATTTTCATGAGTGGGGTACCTTCTCAGGATACCCCACGCTTTATTTTGTAGCTTCTTTGCTTCTGTGCACTCCGGAGTCCACCACGGCTTGAGTTTTTTCCGTACGTGACTAGAAGACTGTGGTATCGATTTATCAGCTGCTGCTATCAAAATTGCGGTTAGTTGCTCATTCATCTCATCAATGCTCAGTTCCGGCGAAAACACGTCTTCTAGCTTTACGTTCTCAGTAAACATACTCCAATCGGCACGCTGTATTAGCCAACGACGTGGCTTAGTGTTGATGATGGGTGATGTAGGAGATGTTTTGATGAGAGCCGGTAGATGATCGCTTCCAAAGGAGGTGTCAAGAACGTTCCAGTTAAAATCGTTAAAAACAGAAGGTGAGCAAAACGCCAAATCAAGGTAACTGAATTTACGGGAGCTCGGTGAGAAATATGTTGGTGCCTTGGAGTTTAAAAGACATATGCTGTTCGTCAGGATAAAATCTTCAATAACTTGTCCTCTCTGGTCAGTTTTTTCGCTGCCCCAGAGAGTAGAGTGAGCGTTAAAATCACCGACTAAAACGAATGGCTGAGGCAGTTGTACTGTTAGGCTCTCGAGGTCATGGACAGTTAAAGGTTGGTGTGGCGGTATATACAATGAACAGATGGAGATTGTTTTATGCGCTAAAACGGTGATAGCAATAGCCTCCAGAGAGGTGTTAAGCGTGATAGCTCGGGTTGGGGTGCCGCCTTTTATGACAATGGCGACTCCTCCCGATAGTCGGTTAGCAAGTTCGCGGTCCTTTCGGACTACAGTAAAACCTTTTAAGAAGTTAGTGTTTTTTGGACCCAAGTTGGTCTCTTGTAGGCAAAAGGCCACTGGGGAGAGTGAATTGATGATGTCCTTGATGTTACCTAGGTTATGGATAAAACCTCTGCAGTTCCACTGTACAATAAAAGCCATGATGAGATGAAAGAAGTAAAAGTAAGCAAATATATATATATATGTGGAACGTGCAGTTATTTAAAAAATTAGGTGACATGGAGGGATTGTGGTCTATTTTACAGCGCCCTTACCAGGCCCTGTGATTACGGTTTTGTCTTTTTTTGGAGCGGTCGGGAAGTCCCCGCCGCTCCTTCGGCGCAGCCTGCGCCGGTGGACATGAGGTGTCCATCGTCTCTGTCGAGACGACAGACAGTCGCTCTGTCGAGCGGTGTGTGCTTTGGGTAGGCTTCGTCACGGCGGACGAAGCCTTTGGCCCCACCGCGCCAGAGGTCGAGGGGACCTCTTTGGCTGCTGGGCTGCTCTGGCTGCTGCCAGGGCTTGCAGCGGCGGCTGGTGTGGCCGTTTCTGCTGTGGGCAGGGCAGCCTTGGCTGCACCCACCACGGGGACAAGTGGCAGTTGCCTGGGCACGCTACGCGTGTTCCGGGCAACCGCGAAAGGCCGTTGTGGTGCTGTCCCCTGTCGCACCACTTCGGCAAAAGATGTTTGGGGAAATAGCATTGAAACACGCTGTCGTGCTTCGCGGAACGTTATGTTTTCCTTTACTTTCAGTGTTATTATTTCCTTTTCTTTCTTCCAGGCCGGGCAGGCTCTGGAGTACGCGGGGTGATTTCCATCGCAGTTTGCACAGTGTGTCTCTTCCTGAGTGCAGTCTTCGGTAGAGTGGCCTGTCGTTGCGCATTTAGGACAAGTAAGCTGCCCTCGGCAGCTCTGGGACGCGTGACCGAACCTCTGGCATTTGCAACAACGCCGCGGGTTTGGAATGAATGGTCTTACTGCGAGTTTCACGTAGCCAGTTTCTATTGTTTCGGGTAATGTGTTGGAGGCAAAAGGTAAGTATCAGGTGTTTAGTCGGTATTTCGTTGTTGTCACGCCTGATCTTGATGCGCTGTACATGGGTAACGTTGGAGTCTGTCCAACCTTCCAGCAGTTCATCCTCGCTTAGGCTAATCAGATCGTCATCAGATACAACACCTTTAACAGTATTCATACTTCGGTGTGCGCTCACAGAGACGGGTATGTTTCCAAAAGATACTAGGTGCGAAAGCTTATCGTACTGCTCTTTGTCTTTAACTTCGAGGAGCAGGTCCCCGCTTGCCATCTTTGTGGCCTTATAACCGGTTCCTATAGTGTCTTTCAGGCATTTGGCGACAAGGTGAAATAGTTCTTGCTTTTTCTGATGGTTGTTCGCAATGAAGGACGTGGTATTTTGGGAATGTTTCGTTGTTTTTGGGCCGGAAAAATTCACTTGCATCGGTGCGTACCCTTTTGTGGGTACGATCGGTGGATGAAGGGTTGGAGGGTCCCATGGAAGAAAAATTGTTTGTTCGGCAGCGACGGCTACCACCCACCACGGAGCCCAACAAGGGGACGTGGCAGAACATGTAAAAATGTCTGCACAACGCCAGTAGTATGCCGCTACTATAACCTGATATAACTATCCGAGGTTGGATAACTACACAAGGTTAACCCTCGCCGCCACGAAAAAAAAAGGAAGTAAATTGAAGATAGGAGAAAACAGGAAAGATGTAAAGTGAGAGTGAAAGACGAAGATGTAGAGAGATAGAGAGATAGGAAAAGGCGACTGCCGATTTCCCCTGGGTGGGTCAGCCCAGGGGTGCCGTCTACGTGAAGCCGGGGGCCAAAGGGGGTGTGTTGCCTCTGCCGGGGGGGCCTTAAAGGTCCAATCACCCGGCGTCGGCTCAACCCCCAGGATCCCCTTTTCCCCGGACACGGCTCAGCCACGCACGGCTAGGCGTGGGAGGAGGTCGAAACCGCCCCGTTAGCTCGGGTCCGTGGTGTCGCCACACAACAAACGCCTGCTTGCGCAGACGCCCCTGCGGGGGAGAGGCACTACTAACACACAAAACAACATAGAAGAAAACATAATTAACCTCTCCAACGTTCAACTTAGTTGTCATGAACGAGCAGTAATCTCCCGCGGACTCACATTTTGTCCCACTACTGGCCGATACAATCAGTTCTCCTTATTACAAGACCTCGATAACTTCGCACGGAATCTTCGCCTAGAGGAATACTTTTTCGACAAACCCCAGAGGGAAACCACTACCATAATACCTTCTAGTTCAAGGCAACAGTGGACACCAAGCTCTCAGCGGGAGAGGCATCTAGATACCTACATCGAAGCCGTCCAAAAAGACATACTGCGGGAATATAACACACACAGACCTTCAGTAGCCAAAAACCTCTCAAGAAAGGAGTATGAAGCACTTAAGACACTCAGTGATCGAACAGATATCGTCATAAAACCAGCGCATAAAGGGGGGGAGGGGTTGTAATACTAAATAAATCCGACTACATCCAAGAGGGCACCCGCCAATTAACTAACACCTCTTTCTACAAACCACTTAATAAAGATCCAACACTGGAACATCAAGCAATAATAACCACCGCACTCCATGATCTGGTAGAGCTCGGAGAGTTAGATCCCAAACTTTCTAGGGCGCTTACTGTAGCACGTGCCACACCAGGACGGTTTTATATGCTTCCGAAAATACACAAAAAAGGAAACCCCGGCCGACCAATAATTTCAGGAAGAGGTACCCTCACCGAACCAATATCAAGTTACATAGACTCCTTAATTAATAACATACCGCCTACACATCCCTCCTACCTACGTGATACCAGCCACTTCATTAGGACGATCAAAGATGTAAAAATCCCTGATGGTGCCTTCCTTGTAACTCTTGATGTAACTTCCCTGTACACCAATATTCCGCATAGTGACGGCATCAAACATTAGTCATGTCCAGCAATCTGGGACATCGACTAGTGCGGCAAAGCCGACCCCAAGGGGAAGCGCTGGGCGTAACTCTATGGGGAGCGTTCTTCAAAAAATGATTACTGAGCAATGCCTGATTTTTCGCTAATTGCACTTCAGGCACTTGATGCTGACAACCTCCTTATGTGGTACAACGCGATTAGTTTTAATCGACCGGCTAGATTTTTTTCCCGAGACACTTTTGTGCATCCATTGAAAATGTATGGGGTGATTTTTGAAAAGCTAATTGTAGCGCAACGATAACGTATTCGCTAATTGCACTCTAGTGGCACGTACGGTAGGACAACCTGTCTTTGTGTTTGCAATTTCGTGGGATTACGCTGGGTGGATTTTTTTCCTGAAGAGCTTTTCCAAATCGATAGTGCAGGAAAGCAGCATTACAGGGGTAAAAGAATCACCTGTCGGTAAATCGATGAGAAAGTGGACGTTGATCATGGTAAAAACTCAGCAAAAGTCTGCAGATGTGACATACATTATGTGGATGAAGCATCAGGAATTTCATAACCGTAATAAATATTTATCACTAGTCTAACCATTTAATTTAAACTTATGGGGGGGAAGCTCTCAGTGTGGAAGCACATATGTAGTACAGTACATATAGTGTTTCAATGTGAACAGTTACGATAAGGTGGTAGATAACAATTTCATATCATTGGTTTGTACTGTTTATTGTTCTCATCAATTAGGAGTTCGGGTTAATTACAATCAATGACTTATATGCTATCTATGTGTTGAGGGATGTCATACGAAAAGTGTCCGAGATGGCATACAGATTTGAAGGTATGAAATTCCGAAGTTGCTGTGGCATGACATGACTGTATGAAGAATATAAATGACAGGCCATAACATGAAACTCATGACACTTATGTCATGAACGGTATGATCTACATGCCACATTATTAGCGCTCTCGTGGCCGTTTCTTAGTTTAAGGTATACGAAAAATATTGAGGCTTGTCAAGAGTGTATGACGAACATAAATAGCAGGTATAAACAATTATGACGTGTATGTCATTTATGACATGATTTACATGCCACACTCATGGTGCGCGTGCGGCCGTTTCATTCACTGGATATATACTGAAATTGGTATTATGCAATGTTACTGCGTGACAAATATAGATGACAAGTATTAACATAAAAAATCATAACATGTATGTCATGTACGCCATGACTTACACGCCACGCTCATGGCGTGCTCGCAGCAGTTTCGTTTCCCGGATATATACCAAATTTGATATGGCGTGACATGACTGTATGACGAACACAAATAACAGATCCTTACATGCAAATTATGGCACGGATGTCATGTGCGGCATCACTTACATGCCACCCTCATGGCGTGCTCGCAGCCGTTTCGTTTCCTGGCTATATACCAAATGTGATATGACGTGACATGACTGTATGACGAACATAAAAAAATTACAGCATATCCACGGAGTGAATGATGATGAGTGGGGCGAAGCGTGCGTGCGTCCGTCCGTCCGTCCGTCCGTCCGTCTGTCTGTCTGTCTGTCTGTCTGTCTGTCTGTCTGTCTGTCTGTCTGTCAGTCATAGAACTAGGCGGTCACGCACCAAGAGACAGGGATGTACAGACCCCGCGGCTTTAGGAGCTTCGCCCCTAAAAAAAAACACTACGCTTTTTACACGTGTTGGTACTGCAACGTTTTGCCTTTGGCGGTAATTATTCGAAAAGTACGCGAAAAAAAATGACACCATCTCCCGCCAAAGGGGAGCATGAGGCGATGCGAAGCACACCGCGTTTGCATCGGTTCGACTAGCTGTTTCCGTTAATGTTGCGTATTGAGTGTTATAGTTTGTGTTGTGTTTATGCTCTTATGTTGCTGTTAACGTAGACCCGAACGCAGACCCGAACGTGGTAGCGCGTGCGTTGGTTCAGCATGCGTCTGCAGAATCTCGTTCCCCGACGTCATCACATGATTGCTGAGAGAGTGTAAGGGGGAGAGGCCACACCGCCTTACCCAGCCCCTTACCCAGCTAGCGCGTGAGCTCACAGCATAAGACGCTCACAGAGACTATGTACATTATATACACACAAGAGTTATTCTTTTGCAAAGTACAAGGGCGTCCCCTGATAAGCTCGGGACACGGAGGCTCGGGCACTCGATTCCCTTTAGAGATGACGCAAGGCTACTGAACCTAATTTCGCTAAACCACCGTTATCGCTCAACATAATTCGTTAGTTTCTGCGCTATTTATTATTCAAGACAGTGAACGGATATATGAATGTTGCTCAATGACAGAACATTTTATCCTCCGCGTATAACCTGTAAGGAAATTTTCGAAGCGCTCATAAACCAATTAAAGAATTTAAGAGGAGAACGCGTTAGCGCAATCGAGCTTCGTTCACTTCACCTTCACAGTCGCTAGCCTCGCTTAATTTCTCGGCGGACACATCCACCCTGCCGCAAGGAAAGGTACGTCTGTGCTCGTAACATATATATTGTTTCAAACTGTCCTACAGTGCCTTTTGTAAGTACAGCATGCAAAATGCTCGCTAGGACATAATTCTTTTTTCTTCGATCCGGAAGGTTACAAGCGCAAATGCGTAGCTGCACCCTTTGTTGATGGTGTTGCTGATAATAAGAAAGAGAGAGAGAGAAAACTTTATTTAAAAAGTCAGTCAGTAACGTCAGGCATGGCCCGTCGCCTCCAGCCGTCTGCCGGTTTGATTACTTATTCCTGTGCACTTGGGAATCGGTCGGTTGTCACAGCAGCCACTCACTGTGCAATTCAAATGTACGACGCTGGTGCGATTCTACACTTCTGCCGCGCAATATTACATGTGTGAAGGGGGATCGTCGAACTACAAGACATTATTATAGTGCTTTTTTATCGAAACAGTGTAGAACACCTGTTGTCCGTGCGAAGTCTTGGATTAGATTTCCTCTCGAGCCGAATATTCATATTGTCTATTTATTTGCATCTATCTCAAATTCTGGCCCCCGGAAGACGTTTATTTTCGCTAACAATACTTAGCCAACAATGAAATCACGCGCTGTTCGAAAACGTGCGCTTGGTGTAATATCAATAGTAACATGCCTCGTTTACGTTAGTGACGCCCTTTATAAGACAACTACTCACTGTTTGTCGTTTATATAATAATAATAATAATAATAATAATAATAATAGAGTGAAGAACAACGAACGTTATAGTGGGTCATCATCTCCTCCGACATCGCAGGTCTGTCTGTATACCGCGCATTGCTGATGATGATGATTAATGGGGTTTCGTGGCGCAAGGGCCATGAGTGGCCAAAGAGCGCCATGTCATTTATGCGATGTAAACGTTGACCAATGGTTGCGATGACAGGGTGTATTACGGCTGTATAGGGGCCTAAAATCACGCGCTATAAACAAGCGTAAAAGGTGTGTATAGGGTATAAAATTATGGCAGTGATATGTGATGTGATCTATGGGTGTGGAGTGAATTGCAAATGACCATGGTATTACAAGTAAGCGATCGGGAAAGAGCACCGATGCCTCCTCCAGGCCTTTGAGGCCAAAGGCTGGGAGGCAGGTGCTTCTGGGAATAGCTACCGCAGCAACAACGTCTGTTGAGAGGTCGTGCTACGGATTTCCTTGATATATGATGTGAAAGCTATGAATATCCTTTAAAAACACAAACAATGACTCATATTTAAAAATCGGCTCTTCGCCGATGAACATGCGCGGGTGCAGTGGGATTTGTTCTTTGTAGGCTAATGGGAAGTGCTTTTTTCTAATAGACTCTAATTCACTGCATTGTATAAGTATGTGCACGACAGTGAGTGATCCACCACATTTATCGCACAGAGGTGGATCACCACCGCACAGAAGATATGAGTGTGTACTGTAGGTGTGTCCTGTTCTTAGCCTTGTAAGTGTTACTTCTGTGTGGCGTGATTTTGATACTGGCGGCCAATGACCAAGTTGCGGCTTGATAGTGTGCAGTTTATTTTGTGTGTGCGTATCCCATGTGCTCTGCCAATAAGCCCTGATATTACGTTTAAGGAGAGGTTTTAAGTCAAGCGCAGGGATAGCTGTTGATGTATTTGGGGTGGTTTCGTTGGCGGATGCAGCTATCTGGTCCGCCAACACGTTTCCTTGTATTTCGCGGTGCCCTGGCACCCAGCACACAACGACATGCTTTTTTGAGTGTGTAGACCGTGCACAGGAGTGAGTAGAGCGAAACGAGGATGGGGTTTTTTGTGTCTTTTCAGAGTTTTGAGGGCTTTGACCACGCTCAGGGAATCAGTGTAAATTACTGCACTTTGTAATGATAGTTCTTTAATGTGTTTAACGGCCGCTAGTATTGCATAAGCTTCTGCTGTGAAGATGCTGGTGTTAGGATGCAGAGTACCGGCATCTGAAAAAGATGGACCGACCGCTGCGTAGGACACAGAAGTGTGGGTCTTTGAGGCATCTGTAAAGAATTCTGGGCATGAGTATTTATGCTGTAGCTCGAGAAAGTGTGTACGGATGTGTGCAATTGGTGCGTGCTTGGTAACTTCTACAAAGGATATATCGCAGTCTATGAGCTGCCACTGCCATGGCGGGACGTATGCCGCGGGAGCAGACAAACGGTGCTCAAGAAGCGGCACACTCATTTCTTTGGCTAAACTCCTCACGCGGAGTGCATAGGGCTGTCTCATGGCAGGGGCGGTTGTCGAACAGGACAGAGCTGGACAAATAATTTATGGTGGAGTGTACGGGGGTGTTTGTTGTTTGCGTTCACCTTGAGGAAGTATATAAAAGATAGGTAGGATCTCTGGAAATGTAGTGACCACTCGTTCGAGTCAACGTACAGGCTTTCCATAGGGCTAGTGCGAAAAGCGCCCGTGGAAAGACGAATGCCTAGGTTGTGGACAGGGTCAAGCATCTTCAAGGCTGTTGGTGTCGCAGACTGATAAATTATCGCCCCGTAATCCAGGCGCGTGCGTATGAGGCTTCTATACACATTCATGAGGCACTTCTTGTCACTACCCCATGTAGTGCGTGACAACACTTTCAGGATATTCATGGTTTTTAAGCACTTGTTTTTTGTGTACTTCATGTGTGGCATGAATGTTAGTTTGGTATCTAGTATTATGCCCAGGAACTTATGCTCGGTCTTCACAGACAGACGTTGACCATGTAGGTCTATGTCAGGGTCGGAGTGAATGCCTCTCTTCCTGGAAAACAGGACGCACGTGCTTTTTTGCGCATTTAGTTGGAACCCGTTTTCCTCAGCCCATTTGCAAACCTTGTTCAAGCCAAGTTGAACCTGCCGCTCGCACATTGCGAGATTGCACGATTTAAAACCGATCTGCACGTCGTCGACATATGTGCAGTAAAACATGTTGCATGGAATGCACAGTCGCAGGGAATTCATTTTGATGATAAAAAGTGTGCAACTCAGGACACCACCCTGAGGCACTCCAGTTTCCTGGACAAATGTGTGAGATAAAACATTCCCCCACTCGGACACGGAACGTGCGTTCGGACAAATAACTTTCGATTATGGTCAGCATATTACCTCGGACACCCAAGTGTGAGAGGTCTCGCAGTATGCCGAAGCGCCATGTGGTGTCGTAAGCCTTTTCCATATCCAGGAACACCGAAAGAAAAAACTGATTATGGACGAAAGCGTCACGGATTTGTGCCTCGATACGCAAGAGATGGTCAGTGGTGGATCTACCCTCGCGAAATCCGCACTGGTATGGATCCAGCAGATTGTTTGTTTCCAGGAAGTGTAGAAGTCGGCGGTTAATCATCTTTTCGAAGAGCTTACACAGGCAACTTGTTAGTGCGATCGGCCGGTAACTGGTAACGGAAGATGGATCCTTGCCTTGCTTTAGAATCGGAATAATAATGGCTTCCTTCCAGGCAGAAGGGATCTCGCCGGAAAACCAAACAGCATTACACAGGGAAAGAAGGGCTTTTTGAGTTTCAGAAGGCAAGTGTTTTAGCATTTCATATACGACCCGGTCAGAGCCTGGGGCAGATTTATTGCACCAGTTAAGTGACGCCTGCAGCTCAGCTAAACAGAAAGGTGCATTGTATGCCTCGTGTTTTGTGGGTTTCCGCTCTAGCTTCTGTTTTTCAATTCTTGTTTTGTGTCGTTGGAAAGCTTCACTATAGTGCGACGAGCTGGACACTTGTTCGAAGTGTTCGCCGAGAAAGTTCGCCTGGTCTTCCAAGCTGTCGCCTTGTGTGCTTACTAGTGGAAGTGAATGTGCTTGTCGTCCTGCTACCTTACCAACCATGTTCCAGACTTTGCCCTCCTGTGTATAAGAATTGATTCCAGATAAAAACTTGTGCCAACTCTCCCTTCTAGCCTGTCGGCGTGTTCTCCTGCCTTGAGACTTTATGTTCTTAAAATTTGTAAGATTCTCCGCTGTCGGAGAGTCCCGCAGCAGCTTCCATGCTTTATTTTGCTTCCTGCGCGCGTTTCGACATTCAGTGTTCCACCATGGGACACGTCGTTTGCCCGGCATTCCAGATGTTTGCGGGATGCATTTAATTGCAGCGTCCATGAGAAAAGCTGTAAAGAACTGTACAGCTGCATCTATGCTTAAACCAGATAGGTCGGTCCATTTAAGTCGAGTAATCTCGTAAAATTGTTCCCAATCGGCTTTTTCTGTGAGCCATTTAGGAACCTGTGGAGGACATTCATTTGATATTGCTGAGCTCAGTACTACAGGAAAATGGTCACTTCCGAAAGGATTATTTATTACTTTCCATTGGAGTAGGGGTAGAAGCGATGGCGATACAATGCTGAGATCTATGGAGGAGTAGGTTTTGTTGGCGAGGCTATAATATGTTGGTTCTTTCCTATTCAACAGACACGCACCGGAAGAAAAGAGGAACTGTTCAATTAGGCGTCCTCGTGCGTCGCAGCGAGGATCACCCCATAGACCGCTATGTGCATTCAGGTCCCCAAGGACCAGGTAAGGTTCTGGTAGTTCATCTATCAAAGAGTGGAATTCATGTTTTTCAAGACGGTGGTGTGGAGGTATGTATAGAGAGCAGATGGTGACGTGTTTGTTCAAAAGAACTGCTCGAACAGCCACTGCCTCAAGTGATGTTTGTAGTGGTAGATGTGTACATGCTACTCCTGGATTAACTATAATTGCCACGCCACCAGATGACGCCACAGCATCATCTCGGTCCTTTCGAAATATAACGTAATGACGTAGAAAATTGGTGTTCTTGGATTTTAAGTGTGTTTCTTGTACACACAGCACTTGTGGTGAATGTTTGTGTAGAAGTTCTTGGATATCGTCGAGGTTCCTGAGAAGGCCCCTGACGTTCCATTGTATAATTTGCGCGTTCATCATGAAAGTAAGGTAATGCTGTGTGTACGAGAGACAGGTATCTGTTGTTTAGACGGGAAGTCGGAACTCAGGTAACAGGGCCGTCACCGGGCCCCGTTATGGGCTTTTTTGTTTTCTTGGCGCGCTCCAAGGAGCTACGCCGACCTTTCGGTACCACGGGTACCGTGATGTCCATTGCCTCCTGGGAGGCACTGGATGCCCGCAGGTGCGGGCTGGTGTTTCGGGTTTCGGGCCTCGCCTGGTGAGACGAGGCCTTGGGATCCGACGACCCTGGAGTCGCCAGTCCCTGTTCGCGAGTTGGCGGAGTAGAGTTAACCACTGCCGCCTTGGGGGCGAGGCGCCACAGCCGACGGCTCTCTCTGTGGAGGCCGAAGGGGTGGCGGAGGCCGATGCGACGTTGCCCCCCGGCGCGCCGCATCAGCGTAGGGTGTGTTGTAGAAAGGTGCGCACCTTTTACGCGCTTCCTTAAACGAAATGTTTTCCTTTACTTTGAGAGTTATTATGTCTTTTTCTTTTTTTCCAGTTGGGACAAGAGCGGGAGTAGGCTGCGTGATCACCGTCACAGTTAACGCAGTGAGGTGTGCTTGTACAATTATCAGAAGGGTGTCCTTGGTCTCCACATTTTGCGCAAGTTTCTTGACCTCGGCAGGTCTGGGAGCCGTGGCCAAATCGCTGGCATTTATAGCATCGTCTCGGGTTGGGAATGTATGGGCGGACGGCAAGTTTGATGTAACCGGTTTCTAATTCTGAAGGCAGTACACTGGATGCAAATGTTAAAATCAGATGCTTGGTAGGTATTTCTTTGTTGTCGCGTCTGATGATGATTCGTTTCACATCGGTGACATTTTGATCTTTCCACCCTTCTAGGAGTTCTTGTTCTGAGAGCTGGAGGAGGTCTGCTTCTGAGACAACTCCGCGCGAGGTATTCATTGAACGGTGAGGCGAAACAGAGATTGGAATGTTGCCGAAGGATGCTAGATTGCCAAGTTTTTCAAAGTGGTGTTTTTCAGGTAGCTCAAGCAGTAGGTCACCGCTTGCCATTTTAGTTACCTTGTAACCTGGTCCGAAGACTTCGGTCAGCGACCTTGACACAAGAAATGGGGAGAGTAATCTGGCTTGTTTATCTGGGGTTTCACAATGGATAACGTGGAATTTGGGGAAGGTTAGTTCGGGGCGGTTGAAGCGTGATAGTTCTTCGGTGCGTACCCTTTTGTGAGGGAGACGATCAAGTAGACGGGGGAAATGAGGGTGTTCCCATGATATGTTTGTTTGTTTCGGCAGCAATGGCGACCACCCACCATGGAGTCCAACTAGGGGACGCTGAAGTACTTGTATAAGACAGCAGACGCCAGCCGTACATTGCCACTATAACCGAATATAATTACCCAAGTTTGAGCAACTACACAAGGTTAACCCTCGCCGCCAGGAAAGGTCGGAAGTAAACAGAAGTGAGGAGAGGACAGGAAAGATAAAATGTGTGAGAGAAAGACGAAGATGTGGGAGGAGAGAGATAGGAAAAGGCGACTGCCGATTTCCCCTGGGTGGGTCAGCCCAGGGGTGCCGTCTACGTGAAGCCGGGGCCAAAGGGGTGTGTTGCCTCTGCCGGGGGGCCTTAAAGGTCCAATCACCCGGCATCGGCTCAACCCCAGGATCCCCTTTTCCCCGGACACGGCTACGCCACGCACGGCTAAGCGTGGGAGGAGGTCGAAACCCCCCCGTTAGCTCGGGTCCGTGGTGTCGCCAAACACCAAACGCCTGCTTGCACAGACGCCCCTGCGGGGACCGCGCATTGCTCGATGGCGCTTCTCGTTCGCCCGCAAGATCCGTTGATTTGAGTCGTTGGTCAAG
>JALIZH010011554.1:0-63150 GCA_030522465.1 Rhipicephalus appendiculatus
CTTACACCAGATCATTGCGCCATCTACTACGCATATAAAGGCACGGTCCAACTTATTCGTTTGTATGTGAACAAGAGACCCGTAGGGGTCTCGAAACGTCATAAATTCTTTTCCGTTGTAACTTTGGCGAGTGTTAGTTTATTCGCAAGAAACACTATACTGCACTTGGGCGCAGCCATTTTGAGAATAGAGTAAGGCCTTGCTGTTTTGAGGTAAATTGTGGATGCAAGTGGCATATCAAAAGTAAAAGTGAGAGCATCGTTAGTCGCCCAACATATAGTGGTCCATTGGATGACAAGTTGTTCACAGAATGGCATACTATTACTGACAGCAGAGGTGGTGTGCCAGATCAACTGCGAAGTGTGCACTGCAAGAAACTTCGTGGCGACAGGTGGCGGTTTGGTACAGTTCCATACATTGAGTGATAAGGGCTTACAGCACTGAGGACCACACTGGCTCCGGACAGAAGGGCATAGCAAAAGTCAATCACGATGGAATAGCACAGTGTGACCGCGCTACATTGATGAGTATCTGAGAGTGACTCGTATGGGCCTTGCTGTTTGCTGGACGAGCCAAGGGTTGTCTGTTAGTGGGTGCCATTCTTTAACATCAGCTTCAACATGGTAGTATGCAGGATACTACGGTAGCAGTGCAGAGGCAAATGCTTCCGCCTGTGGCTAAGGTCACCAAGTGTAGGGGAATGATGTCACAACAGCCAACGTGAGGAGCCGTTGTCCTCACTTTGATTCAAGGAAACGTGAAGCATCTAAGTGCAGTGGCGGCGATGAGCAGCCTGTATGATGAGCAGCTCCTTTTCTTAGATTTAGGTGCATGTTAAAGAATTCCACATGGCCTGAAAATATCCGAAGTCACCCACTACAGTGTGCCTCACAATCATATCACAGTTTTGGTGCATAAAACCCGAGCAATTATTATTACTGAAACCAGGCTGGCACTGTGCCTAGGGCTGTCATGTTACCCATTAGGCGGGAGTCAGTGGCCATTGAATGCAGCCTTGCACTGGACACATTCTGCTCGATGTTTTGGTGAAGAGAATGGGGTCTCTTCTTTGGCCTCTTGGCAGCTGGCTCAGCTGCTGGGCGCCCTGCAGGATCCTCTTGGACCCCCTTGTGAGCCCTGGCCGACACCTGGCAATGCTAGTTGGCTGCACTCGTATCTGAGGAGCCCGGCGACGTCTTGCTGCAGCGGTAGCCTTGAGTGCCAGCATCAGCCCGGTTCCACCCGTGCTGTTCTGCACAAGAGCCAGCTCCTCTCCAAGCCCCTTCAGGATCTCGAGGTAAGCCGGATTGTGTGCATTCATGGCATGTACACGCCGTAACTGGGCCTCCAGGAATTGGTATGCATGTTCTTGGGGCTGCACAAAAAGCGGTGAAGGAAATTGTACACATGATACAGCACACCAAGAAGAACTGCATATTTTTTTCTGCTGCTTTCTAACTGCAGCCACATGCTCAAGAATAAAGGTTAAACTGACAAGTCAGTTTTAAGCGAAGCTTTCCCGTCTCCTGTTTTCACTATCCTGCCACCGGTAGTGCTGGCAGTCTAAAAGGTATATAGTTTTACTGGCTCAGGTAAAGAAATGCTTGACATTTGTTTACATTTACATAGCATATACAGTTATGTTCGTCAGCATGCTTTGCCTTGATTTACATGCCGCGCTCATGGCCGTTTCGTTAACTTGATATACACCAAATTTGGTGTATAGCCGCCTTTTCTGCATACAGCAGAAAAGGCGGCTGCATGAAGCATGGTTTCCAAAGAGGAGGTAGGATAGCTACATGGCTCTCTTAAACAAAGTCCAGTGAGCTGATCTTGGAATAAGGGTCTATACCAGGGGTCTCAAACACGCGGCCCGCGGGCCGCATGCGGCCCGCGTGGCTCTCCGTTGCGGCCCGCGGCCCTAACATGACTGTCTTCGCCCCACATTTCTTTTTTCTTTTCTTATCAACTATGTTATTACCTCTATGAACACAAGTTCATATGAGGTAATAAAATACCATAATGTCAACCCAGCCGGACCTTTTCGGTTTCAAAGGAGAGGGCAACACTAACTTGTCAGCAGTTGAGATTAACAAGAAACATATGTTAGATCCTATGCATATTCATCAGTTGCATTGCCACGATCTTTTTTTTGTGTGTGTTTGACGTCAACATATACGTTCTTGTATCACTCCAGTATGCTGTGACCTGTGCCTGGCAGGCTGCGATAGTAAATTAGCCCAGCAAATGACGGGCTTTGACATATTAGCATGTTTTAGATGCGGAGATGATTTGCTCGTCCGTCGAAAACCAGGCATAGTGTGTAACACCAAAGACACCATCAAAGCGTCCAAAACCGCACATTTAGGCCTTGATTTCACTAGCAAAAACCCAGAGCAATCTAGAATGCAGTTTCTCAATATACAAATGAAGTTCAAACTGCACCACACACGCTGGCATTATAACATTAGACGAAAGAAAAAAATCCCAGGCTTCGAGTCAAACCACTCGAAACTCATCAAATAAGGCATATCTTTTTACAGCGAAAGCTGTTATGAGATCACAACAACGGCCGTTTTTGGCACCATAGCTGTCCGCTGCCAGCGGTGTCCGTAACCACTATTACACAAGATCAGACAAAAAAAAATCCCCATCTACCGCTAAAGGGAACCATGTGTGGATGCGAAGCAGCGGGGAGGTGGCTGGCTTGAGCGGGAGAAACGTCGCCTCTCCCGTTTCGCGGCAGCGGCCCGGGCGCACATCGCGGCGCTGCACAGGAGAGAGAATGAGGCGCGCGCGCTCCGTCATTTTCATACCGCGGAACTACCGTGGCGCCCCCCGGCGGAGTGTGCAGCTGTCGCACCACCTGTCGTGCGCGACGCTCCACAGAGTAGAGGATTCCTAGAGGAGAGAACGGGGGGCGACCGTAGGAGAGGAGAGAGAGAGGGGGAGGGGACGCGCATGCGCTGTGGGGGGTGTGGGACGCGGACGCCGCTCCGTACAGTAGAGGGTTTCTAGAGGAGAGAAAGGGGGGAGCGTAGGAGAGGAGAGAGGGAGGGGACGCGCATGCGCTGTGGGAAGGAGGGACGGACAAAGCCCCGCAAGCACATGCAAGGAGGATCAAGGAATGGAGTCAAGGTGGCCGACAGACACCACCGGTAGTGCGTGTTATTCTTTGCTTGCACCCACCGCATGCCCAGCCATTGCTAAGCAGCCACTCTGTGCTCTCGGCTATGACTGTGGTGACTGTGGTGGTGGTTGACGGCCTTATTGTACTACAGTGTTTTGGTTCGCATAGTGGGTGCTTCCCTATTTAATGAAAGTGACCGGACGCGGGACGCAGGAGGGACGGACACAGCCCCGATCATAAGATGCTTCGCATCTAAAAACTGAAATTTGAAAAAAATATCCAGTATGGAATGGGGTTCGAACCTGGGTCCTCTCAGGGGTATCCCAGTGTTCTACCACAGAGTCATGCCGGTGCTTCAAACTTCTTTGCAAATAGACCCTACACGGGCTTAATGTCAGGAAGGAACGACGTTTACATGTGTAATATAGCGTGGTAGAAGAGTAAAATAACGAGGCGTCACCCAATGCAAATTGTGTAGACAGGTGTCGCACAACGCGAATTGCATAACTAGTGGGTCATTGAATGCTTTCAACTCACTACAAAAGGCTCAGCCATAATTCTTCATCGTGATCAGCCACAGCATCAACAAACTGCACATAGTGCCTTGCAGATGTGTAACGGGTACTTTGCTTCTCCCCAGAATGACGCATAATGGCACAGTGGGTGCTTCCCAACTTGACAAAAATTTTTATTTATGGCGTAGCGGACACCTTGCAAGTATTAGTAGACCCAACAGAGTTTACAACGGCCTGTAGAAATACCGCTCTTCCAGCTTTTGATGTGACTGTGCTGTGCTTTCTGCACAGGCCTGGCGTTTTTATGCATACGGTGAGGAGTGAAGAAGTCCTGCCATCATCTTCCAGAGCATGGGTCTCAGCCGCATGCAGCCTGACAACCTTTCGCTAGCAGCCTGTGGCCCGCACATGACCGTTGTCCCATATATTTTAGATGTGAAGCATCTTATGGCGAAGCTTAATCCGGTGGTGGTGTGCGGCGTGACCACCCTTACTGCGCATGCGCAAACCCTTTAAAAAAATAAAAACCTCCTCTCCCCCCTCTCTCTTCTCTAGGCATCCCTCCCCGCGGCAACCACACCCTCACTGCGCATGCGCCATCCCCTCCTCTCTAGCCCTCTTACATTCCCCCCTCTCTCCTCTAGGTATCCCTGCCCGCGGCATCCACACTCCCACTACGCATGCGTGTCCCCCCTCTCCTACGCTTCCCCCCTCTCTCCTCTAGGCATCACTGCCCGCGGCGTCTACACTCCCACTGCGCATGCGAGTCCCCCCCCCACCTCTCTCCTCTACGCATCCCTGCCCACGGCGTCCACACTCCCACTGCGCATGCGCGTCCCTCCTCTCTCTCCTCTCCTACGCTCCCCCCCTCTCGCCTCGCGACGCCAACAGCGTCTGCTAGCGAGTTTCTTGGTTGAAAAAACCGACTGATCGCGCTGCACAACCGTTCACTGGCCACCCCGTATATATGGCAATGGATCTTGACCTCCAAGGTGGTGCCGGTGGGAGATTTCTCCTGTGCGTTGTTGAACAATAAAAATTCGCAGCGTGCGCGTTAACTAAAAGCGGAGTGCGGGTCTCTGTGTCCAGTCGGAGTCTTCTGTCTCTCATTGCCCATTAGCTGCGATTGGCATGCTCCAGTAGGAAACACTGCTCCATCACTGCCTGCTTTGCGCCTCCCCAGTTTTCTCTCCTGCGCAACGCTGCGATGAGCGCCAGCGTCAACGCCGCCGCCAGTGTAAGCGTTAGCGCCCGCTGCTTCACATCTACACATGGTTCCCTTTAGCGGGAGATGGTCTAATTTTTTTTAAATGCGAATGCATTTCTTAGTCGGGCTATGTCAGGCGTCCGGCGTTGTCCGCGGAGGAGGAGGATAGGTTGAGGAGGTGTTCCGCGCGCCGGCAGGTGTTATCTCTCCGCTCTCACTCCCTCTCCCATAGCAACAGCTGCGGGCGCGCGCGCTTATCCTCGCCCCTAGCAACCGGAGCAGGTGGTGCGGGCAGAGTAGCGGAGAGTGAGTGGACAGGAGGAGCGCGCTCTGGTGTGTGAGGGCGCTCGCATCGCGGGCGCTCGGCGGAGCTCCCGCGTGTGTGGAGAGAGTATAGGACAGGGTAGGTGCAGTGCTTCGCCGCTCCTTCTCTCGCCGTTCACTCTCTCTCCTCCCTGCGCCCCACTCTCCCGTCCGCTGGCTCGCACGTATATATAAATGGAGTGAAGCGCGCGCGAAATGCATTCGCATTTCCTCACGATTCCCTTCGGGGAGGTGGGGGAATTTTTTTTTATGGCCTGTTTTGCCACTCCCTGGCTACACCACTGCTCTTTGCTATCTTCCAGATCACTCTGCCAAGCACTAGAGTGAGTTTTCTGAAAACCATGATTAAAAAAAAACCGCCAGGCATGCTCGGAACATGCAGCACAGTAAAGTGAAAGCTGGAAGACCGGCCTTTCTAGAGCCTCTTTTACAGCGAAAGCTGTTATGAGATCACAACAAGGGCCGTCTTTGCGCCGTAGTTGTCCGCCGCCGCCGGCGTCCGTAACCACTATCGCACGAAATAATAAAAACTAAATAAAAAATACCTATGACAGATTGGGAATCGAACCCGGGCCCTCTGCGTGGCAGCCCAGCACTCTACCACTGAGCTACGCCGCTGCTTGAAAGTGCGGTGCAAACTGACACTATGCTGGCTTCATGTCGAGTAAGGAATCACGTTAACGTGCGTTTTAAAACGTTTTAGAACAGTAAAGTAACAACCAGGCGTCACACAATGCGAATTGCGTAACGAGTGGGTCGTTCAATGCCCCAACCCATTACAAAAGCCTCAGGCATAATTCTTCACCGTCGTCAGCCATAGCATCAACAAAGTGCACATAATGCGTTACAAGTATGTAGCGGGTACCGCGCTTTTCCGAAGAATGACGAATAATGGCATAGTGGACGCTTCCCCATTACACAAAAATTATAATGACTTATGGCGTAGTCGGTACCATGCAAGTGTGCTTGTAGTAGTAGTCCCAAGAGTGTTCAAAAAAGGCTCTACAAAGGCCGCTCTTCCAGCTTTCGCTGTGACTGTGCTGCGAGTTCCGCGCAGGCCTGGCGGCTTTTTTAAACACTTTTAGGGCAACTACTACAAGCACACTTGCATTGTACCCACTAAGCCATAAATCATCACAATTTTTGTGTAGTGGCGAAGCTCCCACTATGCCATTATTCGTCATTCTTCAGAAAAGCGTGGTACCCGCTATACACTTGCAAGGCATTATCTGCACTCTGTTGATGCTGTGGCTGACGATGATGAAGAATTGTGCCTGAGGCTATTGTAATGAGTTGGCGCATTGAACGACCCACTCGTTACGCAATTCGCATAGTGGGAAGCCCGGTTGTTCTACAATGCTTTATTACATGTTAACGCGATTCCTTACGCGACATGAAGCCTGCATAGGGTCAGTTTGCATCGGAGTTCCAAGCACCGGCGTAGCTCAGTGGTAGAATGGTGGGCTGCCACGCAGTGGGTCCGGGTTCGATTCCCATTCTCTCCTCGGTATTTTTTATTTAGTTAGTTTTATTCTTATTTCGTGCGATAGTGGTTACGCGCACTAGCGGCAGCGGACAACTACGGCGCCAGAATCGGCCCTTGATGTGATTTCATAACAGCTTGCGCTGTAATAAATTTCACTAAAAGGGCTAGAATGGCTTAAAATAAAGGTTGCATGTGACAGAGTAGACATCGAGGCATGTCATAAATTAAAACTGGAGTCATATAATCAGTAAAATTAGTATCAAAGAGCAATAAGCATAAATGCTCTGGTAAAATGGTACGAAATTGATGGTGGCGGGTCAAGTGGATGGTTGTATTTCAACATGAAAGCGTTAGATACCTCATCAAATGGGAAAAGTGACTGTCTGCAGCGGCAGCAACTAGAACAATGCGAACAACCACGTGATCATAGATTAAGGCTTGATGACGTCGTCATAAT
The DNA here is from genome assembly GCA_030522465.1 of Rhipicephalus appendiculatus. Classification (NCBI taxonomy): domain Eukaryota; kingdom Metazoa; phylum Arthropoda; class Arachnida; order Ixodida; family Ixodidae; genus Rhipicephalus; species Rhipicephalus appendiculatus. Next base: position 7,120 of record JALIZH010011554.1, read on the forward strand.
GTTGCACACTAGGAATATTTGAATTTTTGCAAGGAGTGCAAAAATACATTAAGTGCAGAAAGCTTTCAGGCGGTGGAGGCAAGGATCAATACGTCGAATTTGCAGAAAAAGATGGCTCACAATTAATCCCAAATTTACCAACACAGTCAGTGCGATTTCCTCTCTCAGACCCTGAATCTTTTGTGCCCTTTCACCAGATGTTCCAACAGAAATATGTATATTGCACATTACACTTTCGTGTATTACAAAGTGATACCAATAAGACGTATTTGCGAGAAAATAAAGTAAAGCATGTACATGGATAGAAGTACAGGGCTGGTCAAAAGTTCCCAGGCCACTATCCCATGTATTCATATGGCAGCGTGGCCTGGGAACTTTTGACCCCCCCTGTACATAATAGTGTGATGCACCTAATGAAGTGCCAGTGAGGAAAATAATAAGGTGCTTTCTTGAGAGGAAACCAGTGACTAGAATAAGGAACGTAGTGTAAAATTTACCATTACGCTCAGATACAACTCAAGAAAAAAGCGGCTTTTCGCCGTCAAAGGACCCCCCTACAGCCAACGGCACCATTATGTTATCGTGACCCTGCGGCAGGCCACCTTTGCGCTGCATTCACAGGAGGAACCACAAAGCAGCGCGTCAAAGCGTGCCACAAAAAGGCCGCGACACCGTTGGCTGGAGAGGGGTTCTTTGACGGCAAAAAGCACCGTTTTTTTCGTGAGTTGTAGCCGAGTGTAGAATGCTATACTTAGGCGCCATGAAGTTTTGCGAATGACCTCATGGTATTTTAAATGCGAAGCATTTCTTAGCGAACTTCGGCTAGTTTGAGCGTATCTAGCTATCTATCTATCTATCTATCTATCTATCTATCTATCTATCTATCTATCTATCTATCTATCTATCTCTCTATCTAGCCGCCTACGACTTTTTGCTCTCCTGGCCGTATCGTTAATGGGATTTATACCAATTTGGTATGGCATAACATGACCATATGACGAACATAAATGGCTGGTCATATCATGAAAATCATGATTAACTTGTCATGAAAAGTATGATTTACATGCCACGCTCATGGCGCGCTCGCGGCCGTTTCGTTAGCTTGATATACACCAAACTTGGTATTGAGTGACGTGACTGTATGACGAACATAAATGACAAGTGGTAATATGGAAATCATGACATGTCATGAGCGACATGACTTGCATGCCACGCTCATGGCGTGCTCGCGGCCGTTTCGTTCGCTGGATATACATCAAAATTGGTATTGCGCGACGTGACTGTATGATGAACATAAATGATAGGTTCTAACATCTAAAACATGACATGCAAATTATGTAAAGCATGATCTGCTCCTTCCTGGCTGCTTCGCATTACATCGATTCCCACAGTGCGTGGGATCTGCCGGCTTTTTTTTTCATTACCAAAGTTGCATGTACGTTCACTCGTTTGATGTGTCATTTGCTTTTTACACGAAAAATCAAGTAGTTTAATTTCGGCAACAAATTTAGACAACAGAAGCTAAATACATTGTGGATATGCAGTGCACTAGGACAAGCTAACAGCAAGGTGCCTGTCTGTGCACGTGCCATCCCTGAAAATTTGTCTTCTTGAAAGATGCAGTTACCTTCCTTTGTGACACAGGAGTGAGCCAACACCTTGCTGTCATTCTCTATTCAAAATTTTACTGTAGTTACCACATATGCATAATACCAACAGTGCTACCACTTGCAGATGAAATGGCACTGAACGTTTGCACAGCTTCCTGTTTTTCTGTCGTTTGCTTAGCACACTCATTCAAAAATGTGTTGTAGAAATTGAAGTTTTTGTAGTACACTTCTACTAAGAAAAATCAGTTTGTGCAGACAGCCTCAGCTGGACTGCTTCTGTACAGAGCGAAACACACGCACGGACGCAGGCGGACACACACACACACACACACACACACACACACACACACACAGAGAGAGAGAGAAAGAGGGTAGAGAAATAAAGTTTTCTTCACTTGCAGCACTGGTGTAAGGGGAAATCAATAACATACCAGCACTACTGCAGGAGATTTGTTTTCAGTTATTTTGAAAATCTGACATTGTGAAAGCAACCACACATAGTGTTACGTTCAAATATCTCAACAATAAAGTGCGAGCTCTCTGCGCAATTTATTGTTCCGCAGATATTAAAACTAAGATGCATCAGCGTGCACAAACAGCGTAAGACGCATGTGTTGTAGTAAAAATATATTTTTCCTTTTCAATTTTAATGCCTGCTGCAGACGATAAAAACTATCTTTCCGCAGTCGATTCGCAAAAACACTATTTAAAGCTCCTTTCTGACCTGGGAAAGTTGCGCCGTACACGGCAAAATTTCATTCTTCGTCTGACCACCATGGGAAATATTGTATGATGATGATATGTGGGTTTTAGTGGCGCAAGGGCCATACTTGGCCAAAGAGCGCCATGAACGATGATGTTTGAGTAGCAGTGGTTGGTGATTTACGGTGATATTTACAGGATGTGAACTATGATATTGTTTTGTGGCTGTACAGGGCCTAAAATTCCGCGCCGTCAGGCGGGTAAAACATTGGTATTAAAATCATGAAGGTGACGTAAAATGCGGTAGCGGGAATGAATGGCGGTGCTCGCGGTTATGAAACTAGGATGGGGATACATGGCAATAGCACCAATGCCTCACCAGCGCCCTTGAGCCCAAGGGCTGCGAAGCGGGTGCTTCCCTTATGTAGGCATCGCAGCAACGACCTCTGTCTAGAGGTCGTGCTACGGATCACCTTGGAAAATGGAGTGAAAACTATGTACATCCTTTAAAAATGCGAATAATGATTCATATTTAAAAAGTGCATCCCTACCGATGAACATAGCGGGATGGAGAGGTAATTGTTGTCGGTAGGGCAATAAAAAGTGTTTTTTCCGCATAGCGTATAGTTCACTGCACTGGACGAGGATGTGGAGAACCGTAAGTGGTTCTCCACATTTATCACACATGGGTGGATCACCACCGGACAGAAGGTGTGCATGTGTGCTATGGGTGTGTCCTATCTGAAGTCTAGTGAGTGTTACTTGTGTGTGACGTGACCTGGATACTGGTGGCCACTTTTCAAGTTTCGGCTTGATAACATGTAATTTGTTTTGTGTTTGCTTATCCCATGAACCCTGCCAATACGCCCTGAGCTTTTGTTTCAGGAAGTGTTTCAGGTCAAGTGCAGGGACAGCTGTGGATGTATTAGCGGTGGCATTATCCAGGGCGGATGCAGCTAGTTGGTCAGCCAACTCGTTTCCACCGATCTCGCGGTGCCCTGGCACCCAGCACACTACGACATGCTGTTTTAGTGTGTAGGTCGTGCATAAGAGAGAGTAGAGTGACACAAGGACAGGATTTCTATGTTTTTTCAGAGTTTTTAAGGCTTTTACTACGCTCAGAGAATCCGTGTATATAACGGCATTTTGTAGTTTTAATTCCTTGATGTGTTTGACAGCCACAAATATGGCATGGGCCTCTGCTGTGAAGATGGTTGTTTTAGGGTGCAGTATACCAGAATCTGAAAAGGATGGACCAACAGCTGCATATGACACACCAGTATGAGATTTTGAGGCATCGGTATAGAATTCAGGACATGTGTATTTGTGCTGCAGTTCGAGGAAGTATGTAAGTATATGTGCAATGGGTGCGTGTTTCGTGACTTCCAAGAAGGATACGTCACAGTCAATGAGCTCCCATTCCCATGGCGGGAGATGTGCAGCGGGGGCCATCAAACGGTGTTCGAAAAGTGGAATATCCATTTCTTCCGCAAGGCTTCTCACTCGAAGTGGGTAGGGCTCTCTCACCGCAGGACGATTGTTGAAGAGGGCAGAACTCGTTAAATCATTGACAGTGCAGTGTGATGGGTGTTCTTTGTTTGCGTTCACCTTGAGAAAATATGTGAGGGACGTGTACGATCTTTGCAGGTGGAGCGGCCACTCGTCGGACTCAGCGTAGAGGCTTTCCATGGGGCTCGCTCGAAAAGCGCCCGTACAAAGGCGAATGCCTAGATGGTGAACGGGGTCGAGCATCTTCAAAGCGCTTGCGGTGGCAGACTGATACACAACGGCCCCATAATCTAGGCGCGTCCAAATGAGGCTTTTATAAAGATTCATTAGGCACTTCCTGTCACTACCCCATGCAGTCCGTGACAGCACTTTTAGTATGTTCATTGTTTTTATGCACTTAATTTTTATGGATTTGATGTGTGGTATGAATGTGAGTTTCGCGTCAAGAATCAATCCTAGAAATTTATGTTCCGCATCCACCGGTATCCGCTGACCATGTAGCTCTATTTCGGGATCTGGGCGCAGGCCTCTATTCCTAGAGAAAAGAACACAGGTGCTTTTTTTGTGGGTTTATCCTGAACCCGTTGTTATCTGCCCATTTGGACACCTTGTTTAGTCCAAGCTGGACCTGCCGCTCACAAATGGCTAGATTGCAAGATTTAAATGCTATCTGAATGTCATCCACATATGTGCAATAAAACATAGTTTGCGGGATGGAAAGATGCAAGGAGTTCATCTTTATAATGAAGAGTGTGCAGCTAAGTACACCCCCCTTGTGGTACCCCGGTTTCCTGCATGAACGATCGCGACAGAACATTTCCAATCCTAACGCGGAATGTGCGGTTAGTCAGATAACTCTCGATTATATTGAGCATCCGACCCCGTATGCCTAAGTGCGACAGGTCTCTGAGTATTCCATACCGCCAGGTGGTGTCATAAGCCTTTTCCATGTCTAAGAATACAGAGAGGAAGAACTGTTTGTGGACAAATGCGTCGCGAATTTGTGACTCAATGCGGATTAGGTGGTCGGTTGTGGATCGACCCTCCCGAAATCCGCACTGGTACGGGTCTAGTAATTTGCGTGTTTCGAGGAAATGTATCAGCTGGCTGTTAATAATTTTTTCGAAGACTTTACATAAGCAGCTTGTTAGCGCGATCGGTCTGTAACTGGACACACAAGATGGGTCCTTTCCTTGTTTCAAGATAGGGATTACAATTGCTTCTTTCCAGGCAGATGGAATCTCGCCGGAAGTCCATATCGCGTAATAGATGCACAGGAGGGTTTTCTTTGTTTCGGGGGGCAAGTGCTTGAGCATTTGGTACATAACACGGTCAGAGCCTGGTGCAGATTCGTTGCAGCAGTTAAGCGCTGCTTGCATCTCCGCTAAGTTGAATGGTTCGTTGAATGCTTCGTTTCTCGCACATTTTCTTTCTAATTTTTCTCTTTCTATATTTGTCTTGTGTCGTTTGAACGTGTCGGAGTAGTGCGCAGAGCTCGACACTTTCAAAGTGTGCGCCCAGAGAGTTAGCTTGGTCTTCCAGGCTGTTGCCGTCTGTATTTACTAAAGGAAGAGAATGTGTTTGTCGGCCTCTTATTCTATTTACCTTGTTCCACGCCTTAGCCTCGTCCGTGTAGGAATTAATCCCCGATAAAAATTTCTCCCAACTCTCTCTCCTTGCCTGTCGGCGTGTTCGCCGACCTTGGGATTTGATCTGTTTAAAATTAATAAGATTCTCAGCAGTGGGGGAGTCACGGAGTAATCCCCACGCTTTGTTTTGTTTTTTGCGAGCGTTGCGACAATCGTCGTTCCACCACGGAACGCGACGTTTGGAAGCAATACCACTTGATTGAGGAATACATTGCGTAGCAGCGTCAATAATAAAAGCGGTAAAAAACTGAACAGCCGCACCAATTTCCAACGACGACATCTCAGCCCAGGAGATACTGGTAAGAGTTCTAAACCTGTCCCAATCCGCTGCGTCGGCCTTCCATTTGGGAGCATGTGGTGAAGACTCGATTTCTTTTGGAGTGCTTATTAGTATGGGAAAATGGTCGCTCCCGTAGGGGTTTTTAATAACGTCCCAGTTAAAATCAAGTAAAAGAGTGGGTGATACAATGCTCAGGTCTATAGATGAATAACTTTTGTTTGCCAGGCTATAAAATGTTGGCTCTTTCTTATTCAGTAAACATGCACCAGCGGAAAAAAGAAACTGTTCGATCAGACGGCCTCGGGCATCACTGCGAGAGTCTCCCCACAAGCTGCTGTGTGCATTGAAATCGCCAAGAACGAGGTATGGTTCTGGCAATTCATCAATAAACGACTCAAATTCATGTTTGTGTAACTGGTACTGTGGGGGTATATAAAGTGAGCATATGGTCATGAGCTTGTTGAAGAGGACAGCTCGAATTGCCACTGCCTCCAGGGGCGTTCGCAGCTGCAAAGCCTGACACGGTACATTTCTATCTATTATGACAGCGACACCGCCAGAGGATGCGAGAGCATCATGTCGGTCTTTACGGAAGATGACATACTGTCGAAGAAAGTTAGTGTGTGTTGGTTTTAAATGTGTTTCCTGTACACACAGCACTTTTGGTGTATGTTCGTGAAGAAGTTCTTGAATGTCGTCAAGGTTCCTGAGAAGGCCCCTGACGTTCCATTGTATAATTTGTGTGTTCATGATGTAAGTAAAGTAGCGCTGTGTGTACGAAAAGGGAGTGACTTGTTTAGGCAGAAAGTTTGAACTCAAGTAACAGGACCATCGTCAGGCCCCGTTATCGGCTTTTTAGTTTTCTTGGCGCGCTCCAGGGAGCTACGCCGATCTTTCGGCACCAAGGGTACCGTGGTGTCCATTGCCTCCTGGGAGGCACTGGATGCCCGCATGTGCGAGCTGGGAGTTCGAGTTTTGGACCTCGTCTCGTGAGACGAGGCCTTGAGACCTGACGACCCTGGAGTCTCCGGTCTCTCTTCGCGAGTAGGCGGAGTAGAGTGAACTACTGCCGCCTTGGGGGCAGGCGCCACAGCCGACGGCTCGCTCTGCGCGGGCCGAAGGAGTGGCGAAGGCCGGTGCGACGTTGCCCCCCGGCGCGCCGCATCAGCGTAGGGTGTGGAGTAGAAAGGTGCGCACCTGTTACGGGCTTCCTTGAATGAGATGTTTTCCTTTACTTTGAGAGCGATGATGTCCTTTTCTTTTTTTCCAGTTTGGACAGGAACGTGAATAGGCTGCGTGATCACCGTCACAGTTGATACAGTGTGGTGTGCTAGAACAGTTGTCAGAAGGGTGGCCTTGGCCTCCGCATCTTGCGCAAGTTTCCTGACCACGGCAGCTCTGCGAGCCGTGGCCAAATCGTTGACATTTGTAACATCGTCTAGGGTTCGGAATGTATGGGCGGACGGTAAGCTTGATGTAACCTGTTTCTAATTCTGAAGGCAGTACACTGGATGCGAATGTTAATATGAGGTGCTTTGTAGGTATTTCTTTATTATCGCGTCTGATGATGATTCGTTTGACATCAGTGACATTTTGGTCTTTCCACCCTTCTAGTAGTTCTTGTTCGGACAAGTCAAGGAGGTCTGCTTCTGAGACAACTCCGCGTGATGTATTCATAGATCGGTGAGGCGAAACAGATATGGGAAGGCTACCAAATGTTGTGAGATTGCCAAGCTTTTCAAAGTGGTGTTTCTGGGGTAGTTCGAGCAGAAGGTCGCCGCTAGCCATCTTAGTTACCTTGTAGCCTGGTCCGAAGACTTCGGTCAGTGACTTTGAGACAACAAATGGTGAAATTGATCTGGCTTGTTTTTCTGGTGTTTCGCTATGAATGACATGTAACTTTGGATACGATAGGCCGGGGCGGTTGAAACATGCGAGTTCTTCGGTGCGTACCCTTTTGTGAGGGAGACGATCGAGTAGTCGTGGAAATGAAGGTGTTCCCATCATAGTTTTGTTTGTTTCGGCAGCAATGGCGGCCACCCACCATGGAGTCCTACTTGGGGACGCTGCAGTACTTAAATGTATAAGGCTGCAGACGCCAGCCGTATATTGCCGCTAGCGAAAGACGAAGATGTAGGTAGAGAAGGAAAGGAAAGGGCGACTGCCGATTTCCCCCGGGCGGGTCGATCCGGGGGTGCCGTCTACGTGAAGCTGGGGCCAAAGGGGTGTGTTGCCTCTGCCGGGGGGGCCTTAAAGGTCCAAACACCCGGCGTCAGCTCAACCCCCCAGGATCCCCTTTTCCCCGGACACGGCAGAGCCACGCACGGCGAGGCGTGGGAGGAGGTCGAGGCCCCCCCCGTTGGCTCGGGTCCGTGGTGTCGCCACACACCAAACGCCTGCTCGCGCAGACGCCCCTGCGGGGTGGGAAATATTGTACACAACGGTACAGTACACTGTAACAACGGTTACTTCTGCTGCCTAGGCTACAGTGCTACATCGGGCTACGCTCGGTCTGCAAAGTTAGCCAGTCTCATCTGTATTTGAATGGTGAACTCGAAAACGATTCGACAGGTTACGCACAAGCGAACGGGAGTACGACTGCACTGCGCTTATTGGTTTCCGTGAATAGCAAGTGAACCTGAGCAAGCAAGTTTAGTGCAATTTTGACCCTTTACTAAAAACATATTTCCGTGACCGCTGCGCTAATCATGCTCATCTAATCTTGGTAAAATTTTCCTAGAGAGTACATTGCGCGATCTAGACTAATAGGTGGCGCGCAAGAGGGACCACAGTCTGTGAAACTGTGCGAAAAACCGGCTGTTGCTACCTACGGGAGACACGGGAAACTTTGACCATCAAAAGCATCGCGTAAAGGTGCCTACAACAATGTGCAGTAATCAGAAGTGTGCACCTCTTTTGCCAAGAGGGCGACGCTCATTTCCCGATGCTAAGCCCCGCATAACAAATATCTGGACGTCACTCATGTACCGCAGGATGTCATACATGCGCGCGGCCGCCTCCCAACGATAATAACTTAATAAGCCGTTGTAGAACAGGGTACGCCAAGCTTTGCGTTAACGTTTGTCGTCGTTGTGCACGCGTCGTGCACTAACCTGCAGGGCACGCACGTTATATTTCGAAAATAACATATATACTCAAGCAACGCTAACGTAGCGAACCCCATTTTACCTGCCTAACATGCTCCGTGCGTCCCTGACGATGCGCACTTGTATATTTAAAACAAAGGTCGTGTATTTACCTGCGCTTATTGCGTGCGCGCACGTATTTTATAGCAATTCAAGCGAAGCTTGTACTGACTGACCTGTGAAGCTGCTGTTACAACTCGGAGTGCTTTTTTTTTTATTTTACCTTAGTGCGCTTGGTGGAAAGTGCACAGACCGAGGCTGGGTGGAGGGGTTGGCCACGGGACAAGAAGCTATGTCAGTGCTTCAAGAACGTGTTCGCGCACTTCCGCTCCATGCAAGATCAGGCATGTGGTGGTTGCAGTAACCAAGCTGCCGAGGCAACACTGTTGTGCAAGTCTGGCCCAGCCCTAGAGTACCTAGTGTGCTCCGGCTTTGTCCTCTGTCAGCTTGGCTGACAGATATTAGGCAAATCCAAACAGTACATTCATAATCACGAAATCTTCCTCAGAATCATGACATCGGCCAATATGAAATGAAATTGTAAATTCCCTGCTGCATGGAGCGCAATAATATTCAGCCTACAGGATTAACAAAAGCCTTGACTACTGAGCAGCAGCATTTCCTATGTTTAAAAAGTGTTTTAGGGCCCTTTCAAGGGGCTTGTCCTACCTGGGCAAGTTGGGCTTCATGAGGCACTGGCAGTGCAGACGTGAAGTGCGTGGCCACATTAGTGCTGGTGCCTTCTATTAATTCGATTCCACCGTCTGCCTCCTCCTGCTGGTACCTTCTGTAGCTCGGGCGCAACTGTTGGGCTCCTCCTGCTGCAAGGGTTCGATTGATTGATTGATTAGTTGGGCTTTGTGGCGCAAGGGCCATAGGTGGCCAAAGAGCGCCATGTCTTTGATGTGGTGTTAGCGATGGCCAATGATTTTGATGACAGGGTGTATTACGGCTGTATAGAGGCCTAAAATAACGCGCTAAATAAGCGTAAAAGCTGTGTATAGAGCATAAAAATATGGCGGCGATACGTGATGTGATCTATGGGTGTGGAATGAATTGCAAGTGAGTATGGTATCTACAAATGAGAGACATGAAAACAGCACGAATGCCTCCTCAAAGCCTTTGAAACCAAAGGCAGGGAGGCAGGCGCCTTTTTTAATAGAGCTGCCGCAGCAACAACCTCTTTAAGAGGTCGTGCTACGGGTTGCCAGGGTATATTACATGAAAGCTTTGAATTTCTTTTAAAAACGCCAACACAGATTGATGTTTAAAAACCGGTTCGCTCCCTAAAAGCATCGATGGATGTATTGGTATTTGTTCGCGGAATGCTAATGGGAAGTACTTTTTTCTTAAATGATCTAATTCGGTGCATTGAATAAGAATGTGCAGGACAGTGAGTGGTTCACCACACTTATCACACAGAGGTGGATCATCACCGGACAAAAGGTGTGAGTGTGTGCTGTGTGTATGTCCTGTTCTTAATCTGGTGAGAGTTACTTCTGTGTGGCGTGACTTGGATACTGGCGGCCAATTCGCGAGCTGTGGCTTGATTAGATGAAGTTTATTGTGTGTTTCCCTATCCCATAACCGCTGCCAATGATCCCTGAGTTTTCGTTTAAGGAATGGTTTGAGATCAAGTGCAGGGACAGATACGGATGTATTGGCTGTAGCGTTTTCGTGGGCGGAGACAGCTAACCGGTCCGCCAACACGTTTCCTTGGATCTCCCTGTGGCCTGGCACCCAGCAGACTACGACATGCTGTTTGTGTGCGTAGAGCGAGCATAAAAGCGAGTAGAGGGAAACAAGGACAGGATTTTTGTGCTTTTTTAGACTTTTCAAAGCTTTTACCACGCTCAAAGAATCAGTGTAAATTACTGCGTTTTGTAGTTGTAATTGTTTGATGTGTTTAACTGCCGCAAGTATCGCAGAAGCTTCTGCTGTGAAGATACTCGTATTAGAATCCAGAACACCGGCATCCGAAAAAGACGGACCGACCGCTGCGTACGACACAGAAGTGTGAGACTTGGAGGCGTCGGTGTAGAATTCTGGACAAGTGTATTTGTGCTGCAGTTCGTAGAAGTATGAACGTATGTGTGCAGTAGGCGCGTGTTTTGTAACATCTGTGAAAGAAACATCGCAATCTATTATCTGCCACTGCCACGGCGGGAGACTTACAGCGGGAGGTACCAAACGGTGTTCAAAAAGTGGCACACCCGTTTCCTCAGCGAGGCCCCCTCACACGAAGTGAATAGGGCTGTCTCAGCGACGGACGGTTCTCAAATAGGGCAGTGCTGGACAGATCATTGATTGTGGAGTGTGTGGGGTGTTCTTTGTCTGCGTTCACTTTGAGATAATATACAAAAGACATGTACGACCTCTGGATGTTTAGCGACCACTCGTTCGATTCGACGTACAGGCTTTCCACGGGGCTGGTGCGAAAAGCACCCGTGGAAAGGCGAATGCCTAGATGATGAATAGGATTAAGCATCTTTAAGGCTGTTGGTGTCGCGGACTGATATATTATAGCTCGTAATCTAAACGAGTGCGTATGAGGCTTTTATAGAGATTGAGAAGGCACTTCTTGTCACTACCCCACGTAGTTCGCGACAACACTTTCAGAATATTCATGGTTTTCATGCACTTGTTCTTGATATACTTGATATGTGATATGAAGGTTAGTTTTGTGTCTAATATTAGGCCCAGAAACTTATGCTCACTCTTCACAGACAGACGTTCACCATGCAGGTTAACATCCGGATCCGGATGAAGACCCCTCTTTCGAGAGAACAGGACGCATGTGCTCTTTTGTGCGTTCAATTTAAACCCATTTTCTTCTGCCCATTGAGAGACCTTGTTCAAACCTAACTGAACCTGCCGTTCACACATAGAAAGGTTGCAGGATTTGAAACCGACCTGTACATCGTCGACATATGTGCAGTAAAACATACTGCGTGGGATGGACAGGCGCAATGAATTCATTTTGATAATAAAAAGTGTACAACTCAGTACACCACCTTGCGACACTCCTGTTTCTTGGACAAATGTTCGGGACAAAACAGTGCCTACTCGAACACGGAATGTCCGACTGGACAGGTAGCTTTCGATTATGGTCAACATTCTACCCCGTACCCGCAAGTGTGAAAGGTCTCTTAGTATACCAAAGCGCCATGTAGTGTCATAGGCCTTCTCCATATCGAGAAACACAGAAAGAAAAAATTGCTTATGGACGAAAGCGTCACGAATTTGTGCCTCGATACGGACAAGGTGATCATTGGTGGATCTGGCATCTCTAAACCCGCACTGGTACGGGTCCAGTAGGTTGTTTGTTTCAAGGAAGTGTATCAGTCGCCTATTTAACATCTTTTCGAAAAGCTTGCAAAGACAACTCGTTAGGGCGATGGGCCTGTAGCTTGAAACTGAGGACGGGTCCTTGCCCTGTTTTAGAATTGGGATAACGATGGCTTCTTTCCAGGCTGAAGGGATCTCGCCAGAAGACCATACAGCATTATACAGGGAAAGAAGGGCTGTTTTGGTTTCAGAGGGCAGGTGTTTCAACATTTCATATGCCACACGGTCGGAGCCTGGGGCGGAATCATTACAGCAGTTTAGCGATGCCTGTAATTCAGCCAAAGAGAAAGGTTCATTGTATTCCTCGTGTTGTGAGGATTTTCGCTCTAGTTTCTGTTTCTCGATTTTTGTTTTGTATCTTTGGAAATCTTCAGTATAGTGCGACGAGCTGGATACCTGTTGGAAGTGTGCGCCAAGGAAGTTCGCCTGGTCTTCCAAGCTGTTGCCTTGTGTGTTGACTAGAGGGAGTGAATATACTTGTCGTCCTGCTACCTTACTAACCATGTTCCAAACTTTGGCCTCTTGTGTATATGAGTTTATGCCCGATAAAAATTTATGCCAACTTTCCCTTCTAGCCTGTCGGCGCGTTCTTCTGCCTTCAGACTTTATTTTCTTAAAGCTGTCAAGATTCTCGGCTGTCGGTGAGTCTCGAAGCAACCTCCATGCTTTGTTTTGCTTTGTGCGCGCATTTCGACACTCGGTATTCCACCATGGGACATGTCGTTTGCCGGGCTGTGCAGATGTTTGCGGGATACACTTAGTTGCAGCATCAGTCACAAAAGCAGTAAAGTACTGTACAGCTGCATCTATGCCTAAACTACATATGTTAGTCCAACTTAAACGAGTAATCTTATGAAACTGTTCCCAATCGGCTTTATCTATGAGCCATTTGGGAATTTGCGGAGGACATTCATTTGATATAGGTGTGCTCATTGCTACCGGAAAGTGGTCACTTCCGTATGGATTATTCATGACTTTCCATTGGAGTAGGGGTAGGAGCGATGGAGATACAATGCTGAGGTCTATGGAGGAGTAGGTATTGTTTGCGAGGTTATAATATGTTGGCTCTTTTCGATTCAGAAGGCACGCACCGGAAGAAAAAAGGAATTGTTCAATTAGGCGACCTCGCGCATCGCAGCGAGCGTCACCCCATAGACTACTATGTGCATTAAAGTCTCCTAGGACAAGATAGGGTTCTGGAAGTTCATCTATTAATGACTGGAATTCTTGTTTATGCAGTTGGTATTGTGGAGGTATATACAGAGAGCAAATGGTGACGAGCTTATTGAAAAGGACAGCTCGAACAGCCACTGCCTCAAGGGATGTTTGAAGTGGTAAGTGTGTGCATGCAATCCCTTGATTAACTATAATGGCTACACCTCCGGATGATGCCAAGGCTTCATCTCGGTCCTTTCGGAAAATAATGTAACTACGTAGAAAGTTGGTGTGTTTGGATTTTAAGTGTGTTTCTTGTACACACAGCACTTTAGGTGAATGTTTGTGTAGAAGTTCTTGGACATCGTCGAGGTTCCATAAAAGGCCCCTAACGTTCCATTGTATGATTTGTGTGTTCATCATGAATGTAAAGTAATGCTGTGTGTACGAGAGACGGGTATCTGTTGTTTAGATGGGAAGTCGGAACTCAGGTAACAGGGCCTTCATCGGGCCCCGTTATGGGCTTTTTTGTTTTCTTGGCGCGCTCCAAGGAGCTACGCCGACCTTTCGGTACCACCGGTACCGTAGTGTCCATTGCCTCCTGGGAGGCACTGGATGGCCGCAGGTGCGGGCCGGTGTTTCGGGTTTCGGGCCTCGCCTGGTGAGACGAGGCCTTGGGATCCGACGACCCTGGAGTCGCCAGTCCCTGTTCGCGAGTCGGCGGAGTAGACTTAACTACTGCCGCCTTGGGGGGCAGGCGCCACAGCCGACGACTCGCTCTGCACGGGCCGAAGGAGTGGCGGAGGCCGGTGCGACGTTGCCCCCCGGCGCGCCGCATCAGCGTAGGGTGTGGAGTAGAAAGGTGCGCACCTGTTACGGGCTTCCTTGAATGAGATGTTTTCCTTTACTTTGAGAGTGATGATGTCCTTTTCTTTTTTCCAGTTTGGGCAGGAACGTGAATAGGCTGCGTGATCACCGTCACAGTTGATACAGTGTGGTGTGCTAGAACAGTTGTCAGAAGGGTGGCCTTGGCCTCCGCATCTTGCGCAAGTTTCCTGACCACGGCAGCTCTGCGAGCCGTGGCCAAATCGTTGACATTTGTAACATCGTCTAGGGTTCGGAATGTATGGGCGGACGGTAAGCTTGATGTAACCTGTTTCTAATTCTGAAGGCAGTACACTGGATGCGAATGTTAATATGAGGTGCTTTGTAGGTATTTCTTTATTATCGCGTCTGATGATGATTCGTTTGACATCAGTGACATTTTGGTCTTTCCACCCTTCTAGCAGTTCTTGTTCGGACAAGTCAAGGAGGTCTGCTTCTGAGACAACTCCGCGTGATGTATTCATGGATCGGTGAGGCGAAACAGATATTGGAAGGCTACCAAATGTTGTTAGGTTGCCAAGCTTTTCAAAGTGGTGTTTCTGGGGTAGTTCGAGCAGAAGGTCGCCGCTAGCCATCTTAGTCACCTTGTAACCTGGTCCGAAGACTTCGGTCAGTGACTTTGACACAACAAATGGTGAAATTGATCGGGCTTGTTTTTGTGGTGTTTCGCTGTGAATTACATGGAACTTTGGAAACGATTGGCCGGGGCGGTTGAAACATGCGAGTTCATCGGTGCGTACCCTCTTTTGAGGGAGACGATCGAGTAGACGGGGGAAATGCAGGTGTTCCCATGATTATGTTGTTTGTTTCGGCAGCAATGGCGGCCACCCACCATGGAGTCCTACTTGGGGACGCTGCAGTACTTAAATGTATAAGGCTGCAGACGCCAGCCGTATATTGCCGCTATAACCAAATATAACCACTCAAGGTTGAGTAACTACACAAGGTTAACCCTTGCCGCCCGGAAAAATCGGAAGTAAACGGAAGAGAGGAGTAGACAGGAAAGATATAAAGTGAAAGCGAAAGACGAAGATGTAGGTAGAGAAGGAAAGGAAAAGGCGACTGCCGATTTCCCCCGGGCTGGTCAATCCGGGGGTGCCGTCTACGTGAAGCTGGGGCCAAAGGGGTGTGTTGCCTCTGCCGGGGGGGCCTTAAAGGTCCAAACACCCGGCGTCAGCTCAACCCCCCAGGATCCCCTTTTCCCCGGACACGGCAGAGCCACGCACGGCGAGGCGTGGGAGGAGGTCGAGGCCCCCCCCCGTTGGCTCGGGTCCGTGGTGTCGCCACACACCAAACGCCTGCTCGCGCGGACGCCCCTGCGGGGCTGCAAGGGTTCGAAATATTGCCTGTGGGGACACTTGTCACCCACGGCCAGCTGTCCCAGTTGGTGCTGGTCGTTAGTACTCAGGGCAGGAGCGTTAGGAAAGAGTCCTCCATATGTCTTCTGCACTAGAGTCTGGTGCTTCCAAATGCACCTTGCAATTGCCAAATGAACATTTGCATAATCCAATATCCACGAAGACTTCGTAACTGAAGCTGGGGTGGGTGGCACTGGGCACAACGTAGTGTCCGCTGCTTACCGCTAGGATGGCCTCGGCTGCACTGTCTAGCATCCTCGACAGCAGCCGCTTGTACAGCAGCTGATGAGCTGCGACACGGCTGTAGGCGTGGCGGAGGACACGGCTCTCAAAGTATTTTTCCCACACCAGAGCCACCGAGTCCATAATGCCACCGCATCAAACGCCTCAACTCTGTTGAGGACGATGTCTTCAAGCACTCGTATCGTGGCCTCAGCGGTGTTATGTTGGTGTTATGACCCCTTGTCAACACGTTCAAGCGGAACAGCTGGACCCACTCTTCTTGCCTTCGTGTGGTAGGGCCTTCAGCACGGCAGTGGCAGCCTCAAGCTCCTCTGCCGTGTCGGCGTACATGACCTGCGCATGGCCAGAAATTTCTCAATGACAGATGTTTTTAGAAATGTTCGTATTTACATTTTTCCATCTTTTTATCTGCTTTCCACAACACCATGATGCAGATTCACTAGTCTGTTTCAGTGTCTGCACTGAACTCGCTTGGTGATCTGGACATACTTGCCCCCCAGTTCAAGACTAATTATACGTTACGTGAGTCGGTAGCTCCATTTGATTCACCTTACACTAAGTGAATCGTTTTGTGACAGTACTGTTGTTGCGGAGAAGTTCGAGCAAGTCCACCAACAGTGTAATGCAAAATTGTATAGAAGAGTGCAATGTCGTGCAAGCCCTCTACTGTGACCGGTTCTTTCGGAAGTTGTGGTGGTCCTGATTCATGAAAGTTGATGCCGCTGACATTGCCTGGCATTTACATCCATTTAAACGTACCAGAAGGTCACTGGTGTACTTGTTGGATGCCACTAAAATAGACAGAAATGCTGTCAGAATTATCATCTTCAGCAGATTCAGGCATCTTGTACTGCACGGACTCCACCCTGTATAACGAGAAAGTGCAGGGAATTCATGAACTAGTCTTGTATGACGGCTGCTATTTTTCTACATATAACCGCGAAACCAGTGCCATCATGTTGAAAACACGAAACGAATGCCAGAGTGTCCAACCACTGTGAACTGGTTCACAAAGTGCAGGGTAAACAAGGGAACTTCTGATCTTAGAGCTACAGTTTCAACTAGATTTAAAAAAAAAAACTTGCCAGCCTGAAGGCAGACGTCAGTTGCCGCCTCTTGCCGTTGTCGACACGGTTCCGAAACGCCGTTAGCCAGCGTCACTCCGCTTGTGCCACATGAAAATGGCACAAAAGCTGCCTTGCTGTCGGCCATGTCTGGTGCAGGGCGGCCTTTTCAGCGCTGGAGTTGTCGCTCATGATTACCTGCGGGGCCTGGCAGACAATGCAATGTAGTTGGAAACTGTACATAGTAAAATACTTGGCATACAAAAGCTATAGATGTTGTGATCTACATTTTCCGTGGGTGTGCAATGATTCAAAATCTAAAAACATAAATAGCCTTGGCTATTAGTTTTGTATGGAATTTGAATTCAATATTTGGTTTTATTAACTTATAAGGAGGAACAGCACTTACGGTAGGTTTGAAGGTTAAAGACAGGTTGAAGTTTGCGTCAGTGTTGTGTTCTCCCTACCTTCTCGTTTTTCTTGCGCTGTGCAACTATGGAAGTTAGCGACTGTTCTAGGTATTTCAACCAGAGGTGAGAGCGTGGGTGCATGATGTCTCAGCTAGGCAGGCGTTAATCTGGCTCGAGTAATCTGCAGCGAATAGGCACACTTCATCCACGATGATGATGACACATGGTGAAGATGAGAATTCATAGCCAAACGTATTATGATGATAACATACAGGTGAAGATTTCTATAAATGCCCATAAGAGCCACAATGGCTCTCTCCTGTGGCTAAGTCTGATCAGTAATACTTATTTCTTTTCTCACAAATAATTTCTATGCCAGTACAAGCTTCTTTTTTTTTGGATTCGCAGTTTTTTACTTGTGGTACTATATTTGCAACTGTGCCATTACTGACCCTATGCAGGTTCAGAAAGGCCTTCTTCAAAAGTAGCTACAGAAGTTTCATAGGAGTACATTTCCATTGGAACTTTTATTGCACAACTATTTCGTATACTGATATTCAAGCCACACATTGAGCACTGGCTTCTACATTTTTTCCACTAGTTGCACTTGTAAGTTTGCGTTAACAATGTAATCATACACCATTGGATTGGCGTAAATTTACTTGTATATATAGTTCATAGCAATTTACTATGCACAAAATTTGCAATGTTGTGCCTTCTCCCTTACTCACTGGTTGGACCTCCAAAACAGAGGGGATGCGCTTCCTTGAGGAGCTTGAAAGCAGCCAGGTAGCCATTGGTGCTCTGTTCCTTGTGGATGAGTACTGCAAGTAGGACAGCACCAGCCTTAGTTGCAGTCAGCACCACTGTTACTGTGCATCTGGTGGTCTCGCAAGAGGCCGTGGAATCCACAAAGGCGATCTCCCTTGCTAGCTCGAGGTTCTGAGCCCGTCGCATGATGGGGGTGACCACGACCACTGCCCAGCAGGCACTGCTGCCACCGCAGGTCACACTTACATGAGTGCCTGGAACGTGGAGTAGCAGGTGTTTTTTGAAAATGATCTTTCTGACCACTTCTGGCGCATGACTTTGACCATATTGCTCTCTGTACAGTGCGAAGTGTTTCTGAAAAATTATTTTTGGTTCTCTCTTGACCTTGCTCTTTAAAAACGTCCTGCAGCACTATTTCAAGCAATCATCCAATTACCTCACTGTCGGAGTTCGTTGCCTCATAAATAAACTACTGCAAAAATATTTGCAGTCCTTCAAGTACGAGCGGAGTTCAGAGATTTCTTGCAAGCCTTAAGGGGACCGACAACTGATTTTTCTCGACCCATTTTTGTTTACGGCGCGACACAAAACTCACCCTTCGTAGTGTTTGTAGCTGCAGTAATTAATCCCAAAAGCACGTAGTTCTTTTACAAGCAGTATTTTTCCATCTGAAAGGCTCTAAACAAAGATGTACCTTTCCTCCAGCAATGCTTAGAATCGATAGCGATCCCGAGTTGTGAGCAAGGGTACAGTGAATGGAGAGAACCTACCGTCTATCTTTCGGACCCGTTCCCACATTTCTTTTGATGTAGTGGTGCTGTTTATGGAAGAGACGTACTTTTGCCGTGAGGATTTTACAGCGCTGCGACGGATGTACCCGGCTTTCGCTCTGGCCTTTATGAAATTTACAAAGTTTTCCGGTGTTGAGTACCTGCGAAAGGTTCCCCAGGCTTTGTTTTGCTTCTTTTTTTGCTTCTCTGCATTAGTATGTGTACCATATATTGTGATTTTATTTTACCAATCCAGAGGTTTGAGAAATGGTACACTTTGCGATACATTCGTTTAGTTCATCTACCGGGTGTTCAAAGTTAAGCTTTCTCGTTTTATTAAAATTCGGCACTGGGAAGAACATGAAAACCACCTTTACAGATAACAGATATATCCTGGGGGACACAAAGTCAGAAGATAATTATCACTGTCAGTAGCCCAATTAACTCAGATTCATTAATTAACTTTTTAGTGACTGCAGCAAGCAAGCATGTTTATATTGAAAAGTTGAAGGGAGTCGCGTTTATACACAGTTCCATCTGGAAGAATTTTTCTAGCATGTCTGTGCTCCGAGATATCCCGCTGCAAAGTTTAATTGATTACGCATGCAGGGCGCTGTGGATCAGCGCAATGTTCCTCCCCGATGTGACGAACAGTCATTGCTTGCTATCGCCAGCCAGTAGCAAAAGGGTAACCGTTATCATCTTTGCCTGTGCCTTCGACCCGTTATCAGATTAAACGACGCAAGCAACTGCCACGGCCCACCGGGGAGGAGATTGCGCCGCCGCTGACTGTCTCGCATGCGTAATCAGGTAAACCAGAATTAAACTTTGCAGCGGGATATCTCGGAGCACAGACATGCTAGAAGAATTCTTCCAAATGGAACTGTGTTTAAATGCGACTGCCTCAAACTTTTCAATACGAAACATGCTTTCTTGCTGCAATCACTAAAAAGTTAATTATTGAATCTGAGTTAATTGGGCACCTGAAAGCAATAATTATTGTCTCATTGCGTGTCCCCCCTGGATGTATAAGTTATCTGCAAAGGTGGTTTTCATGTTCTTCCCAGTGCTGAATTTTAATAAAACGAGAAAGCTTAACTTTGAACACCCGGTATGTTGAGGTTGTATGGCGCTAAATTTTCTAGGCAAGCCTTTTTCTTGAAAGAGGGCCCAGTCAGCAAAATGTAGCTTCGACCGTCCGTGGTTTTCGTTGGATGACTTGAGATGATGTTGTTAGCCTGCTTATTGTGGGCAGATGATCGCTACCGTATGGGTCGTTTAGGACATCCCGTTTGAACTCCATAAAAACGGACGGTGAACAAAAATATAAGTCTATGCAGCTTCTTCTTGAGCTAAGAGAACAGTTGGTTGGTTGTCCTGCGTTTAGTAGACAAAAGTTATTGCTTAATAAAATATTTTAAATGATTTGGCTTTTAGTGTCAGTTTTTTCACTACCTGAAAAATTGGAGCACGCATTAAAATCTCCGACTACCAGGAAGGGCTCTGGCAGCTGCTCTATAAGGTGTTCTAATTCAGCGATGTATATTTTAAGATGCGGCTCCAAGGACACGCTGCACACTGTAATCGTTTTAAATGTGCGTATGATGGCCGCCACGGCTTCTGTTCTGGTTTTAAAATCTATGTTCCCTCGCAGGAACTACACTCTTAAGTATACTAGCAACACCACCTGAGAGCCTACTTGCCTGCTCTCGGTCGTGCCAGAAAGCACTGTATTTTTTTCAATATGTTTCTGTGTTTAGAACCTAATTTCGTTTTTTGTAAACACAAGGCTGCTAGTAACAGAGTGGCTAGTATGTCCTTTATGTCACTTAGGTCATGTCGGAGTCCCCTGCAGTTCCAGTGTATAAAAGTCATGTTTTATTTTATGGGTAGGGTAGAAACCAAAGTTTTGTTTTCAGGCCCAGTGATCCTGGGCTTGTCTTTTTTCCTATCCAAGGAGTCCCGCCGTCCTTCTGACGTCGACGGCCCAGGACTAGCTTGACTCGTGTCCACCGCATCGCCTGACACGCTGGACGTCCGTCCCGAGTGTACGGATTGGGTCGCGTTTAGCCTCGCCGCGTGGAGAGAGGCCTTGAGGCTCGCTGACCCTGGGGTCTGCAGAGCCCGAGTTCGACATACTGGGGCAGCGCGAGCTGCGTCCACTTTGGGCGCTGGATGCCCCACCCCGGCGTCACTAGGTGTGCCCTGGGCAGGCGGTCAAGACCGCTGCGTTGCCGCACCCTGTTGCAGCAAAACGGGATAGCTTCTGCTTTCAATCAACGAAAGACGCTTCCGCGCTTCTTTGAAGCTGATGTTTTCTTTAACTTAGAGTGCAACGATACTTTTTTTCTTGTTTCCATGTAGGGCAAGCTCGCGAGTAAGCAGGATGACTACCCTCGCAGTTCACGCAGTCGTGGGGTTCGACTTTGCAGTTTTCAGAAGTGTGTTCGTGAGAGCCGCACTTAGCACATGTGGTTTGGCCCCTGCAGCTCTGTGAGCCGCGGCCGCATCGTTGGCAGTTAAAGCAGCGTTGCGGATTCGGTTTGTATAGACGTAGTTTGAGTTTGGTGTAGCCAACCTCCACAGTTTTTGGTAGTATGCTCGATGCGAATATGAGAACGAAGTGCTTTGTTTCGATTTCCTTGTTTTCAATTTCCTTGATTTTTATTCTATACATATTTGTGACGTTTTGGTCCTTCAGTCCGTTCTGGAGTTCTACTTCACTCATATATTATAGGTCATCGGGAGAAATGACACCTCGGACGGTCTTTAGTGATAGGTGAGGGCTAATGGTTAGTGGAATGTGTCCGACGGCAGTGATTTTTGAAAGGTTTTCGTACTGGTGTTGGTAGAGCATTTCCAAGAGAAGGTCCCCATTGGCTAGCTTCTTTATTTTATATCCTTGCCCTAAAGGTGTCGGTTAGGGTTCTAGAGACTTTGAAGGGAGAAACATCTCCTGCTGTTATTTCCGAGTGCTCACTGTGAATCACTTGGAATCAAAGGAAGGTGCTTTTGTTGTTCGTGAAGAACTTTGATGTGACATCGGTGCGCGTTCTCTTCTGAGGGTGGCGATCAGTTGAAGAAAGCAAAGTGTCCATCTAATTGTGTGCGCTTCAACCGCGGTAGCAGCCGTCCCTCACGGAGCCCAACGAGGGGACGGGACAGGAACTGATGAGCAAGACCTGCCCGCGCAAGCTGTATACCGCGACTATAACCAAATATGGCTTAACTCAGGGTGGTTAGCCACACAAGGTTAACCCCCGCCGCCAGTAAACAAGGAAGTAACAAGAAACGAGAGGGCAGGACAAGGCGACTGCCGGTTTCCTCTCGGTGGGTCAGCCCAGGGGTGCCGTGTACGCGAAGCCAGGGCCAAAGTTAAAGGTCCAAACTACCGGCGTAGGCTCAACCCCCCAAGATCCCTTTTTCCTCGGACACGGCTAAGCCACGCACGGTGAGGCGTGGGAGGAGGTCGAAACCCCCCCCCGTTAGCTCGGGTCCGTGGTGTCGCTACACACCAAACGCCTGCTTGCGCAGACGCCCCGACAGAGAAGGAACATTTGAGCACACTCAGCATGATGTAATGGTTATGGTTAAATATACGTGTGTGTGCAGATTGGAATCAAAAAAATATTTCTACACTGAACATTAAAATAATTGGGGACTGAGCATAGGCAACTTAACTGGGTCCACGCTACCTGAATTTTGTAACTAAGTGTACAGTAATAAGCGAAAAGTGTATGATATCGAAGCCGTCCTCACACATAAGAAGCATTAAGACTTGAATGCGAGGCAATGTTTTGTACCACCGCAACTTATACCCCGAGGGCGCAGAACTTTTACTCGTCGTCCCACATCATCTGCGCAAAGACGTCCTTCAACAACTTCATGACGCCCCAACTTCAGGTCATTTAGGGGTCTCCCGAACCTACGACCGTGTTCGACGAAGGTTTTTCTGGAAGGGCCTTTATCGTTCCGTTCGCCGCTACGTTGCGGCTTGTGACCTCTGCCAACGCCGGAAGAAACGTATGACTTCTCCTGCTGGTCGCCTTCAACCTATCGAAGTCCCAGCCGAGCCGTTTTACCGAGTGGGATTGGACTTGCTTGGCCCCTTCCCAACTTCAGCAACTGGAAATAAATGGGTTGCAGTAGCCACTGATTATGCCACTCGCTATGCAATCACTCGAGCCCTACCGACCAGCTGCGCAACTGACGTTGCTGATTTTCTCCTATACGACACCATTCTTCAGCATGGCGCTCCGTGTCACCTACTCACAGACCGTGGTCGCTGCTTCCTCTCTCGTGTGGTTGATGACCTACTGCGATCTTGTGCTACTCGTCACGACTTTAGCACTTCTTATCATCCTCAGACCAACGGGCTCACCGAACGCCTCAACCGCACACTGACGGACATGCTTTCCATGTACGTTTCCGACGACCACACCGACTGGGACATTGCCCTCCCGTTCGTCACCTTCGCCTATAACTCGTCGCGCCACGAAACTGCCGGCCATTCACCCTTCTATCTTCTTTTTGGCCGCGATCCGCTGTTACCTTTGGATACCCTGCTTCCGGTTGACACAACATACCACCACTTCATACGCTCAAGATGCCATCACCCGAGCTCTCATCGCACGCACGGTAGCCCGCACTCGGCTCTGACACTCGCAGTCTGCACAAAAGTCCCTGTATGATAGTCGACACAGGGATGCTGAGTTTTCTCCGGGCTCCCTTGTTCTACTGTGGCTCCCATCTCGTCGTGTTCGGCCTAAGCGAGAAGCTCTTATCACGATACGTCGGGCCCTACCGAGTCGTGCGCCAGGTGACACCTGTCACCTATGACATTTCCCCGACAACCAACTCACGGACTGCTACACCAAGAACTGACATCGTGCATGTTTCTCGCCTAAAGGCCTACAACGGTGACACGCCCTTTTAAACCTAGCAGGCACCGAGACGGTGCTTTACCGGCCGGGGTAATGTCACGGGTATGGAAATGCTACTCCGGCACAGCCGCTGAAATGGCACCGAATGGACGAAGACGACGTTGTTGTTGTTGTGGGGCTGAGTCTGAGCTGCCTTGTTGATTCGTGATTCTGTGCGCTCTGTGCAGTGTCATCTCGATCAGTTACTGATTGACGACATCTAAATAAATACTCCCCGTAACAATATCTACACACATGGCGATACAAAGGTATATTAATTAAAACAGCTCTATTAAATGCCTTGCAAATTCACGACCAAGGAATGTGCGGCAGCTTTTTTTTTCGAAAAGAGCTTCCTTACAGCGCCGTGAAGATGGGAATAAACTTCATGGTGACGCTTCAAGGGTACAAAGGCGGCCGTGACAGCGTTCGTTTTATAGACATGTCCCAACTGTTAGTGTAAAAGACAGAGACCGACGGCATGCCTGCCTTCTTCTTTCCCCCCTTTAATGCCACACTCCCGTAATGATGATCGTTGGCGCGCGGTTCCGAGACCGTCTTCATCTTCCATTTTCAACATCCTCCCGCCCGCGACAAAGAAGTGAAAGGATGGCACAGACGCGAAAACAAAAGGATTGCACAATACAACAAAACACTGCCGAGCCACCGCACTGGCTGGGCGGTAGTTCGAATTCACGTGACTTGTAACACTTTGCGCTATATCATTTCGTTCGCTGGCTACAGATATGCTGATTCGTGATGCGCTCTGTCTCGGCACTAACCACCACTTAGCGTTCGCAGACTAGTCTCGCACGCACTTTGACGATCCTTTAGTTCGGTGTAGTCAATCAAGCCCAGTTCGTAGTAGTCCTAGTTGAGTCCGTGTCGCGCAGTCAAGTCGAAGCTATCTGGATATTAGCGAGGACCTTTTCTCTTCCATCGATGTTTGAAGTGCTTGGAGCGCTTTCGAATTACAGTCGCTCTTCCTGCATGAAGTCGCTGCTTGCATGTGGTTAGGTCAGTCGATGCCTCGTGCGGTTTTGGTCTGAAGTGGCGTCTTTCGATGGTTTCGCGTGTTCTTACTTTCCTTACTGTCAGGCCTTTGGTATTCATGCGTGTTGACTGTCTTTTCCTTCTTGTCCTGAATTCTTTAAATTTCTTCCCATTCGATGTCGTTATTCCGTCGTTGCAAGCTTGCAGGTGCTTTCGCTTTGTCCTTGTTTCCCTTACGCCTTGAGCATGATTACTGCGCCTCTTCGATCGCCTACTACGGAAGTACCCTCTCTCCTTTAGGTTTTCCGTTCCGGTGGCAGAGATCATGATTCGTGCGGCCGATAGTGACCCAATTGTGTCATGTCCAGCAGTATTTGTATGCTTTTTCTCTCGCGAACTTCCATTTTTTTCTTTGCTTAGTCCTTTGGTCGTCGTGACACATGGTTGACGCTTTTATCGCAATCGAGTCGGATCTGTCATGAGCTTCAGTAACAGAATAGCTGGAATTGCCTTCAGGGCTCCCACAGCCGACAGACGATATAGCATCAAGTCCTACGAAGACAGTTTTGGCCAAATTGTAGCAACTAGTTTCAAACGACTTCTGATCAATCGAAGCTTGTGTCACTTCTTCATCTTCGCCACCACTTATTCTGAACGTTACATTGCTTAGGCCATGTTGCGAATCGGCCATGGAATTCCTTACAGGGACCGTTTTTTGTCTAATGCCATCGACAGGCATTCTCTCGCCCTGCGAGCAAGTCAAGCTCGGCTTAGACCTCGTCCCTGAAACTCCTGTTGGTTGTGGGTGTGCGCACATCGGTCTTTTTCCTAATTCCTCTAATCGAAGTTGGAGGTCTGATAGCGTTCTTATGATATTGCAGTCAAAGGTTTCACAACTTTCAACGTCACTTTCCAGTTCTTCAAGAGGTATAGCGTCATAAATCTGGCAGTCCACCTTTTTCAACTCCTGTCTCATCAATTCCAGGTTTAACTGTAAATCCTCGAGCTCGCCTATCTTCGGTGATCTAGACAAAAGTAATTCGTCGCTCTCTTTCATTACTTCGTCAATGCTTGTACGCAGTGATCTCCGGATATCTTGGAGTCGCTTCATGTTCTCTTCAATCGTTGTGTCTGTCTCCTTCACACTCGTGATTCCCAGTTTCTTACGCGTCAAGATCAACGATGTTGGCGGGGCGCAATCTGATCCAAGGGTAGGGCCTTCGCGGTTACTCTCGTACAAAGGCTTCAGCTTTCCGACTTCGGGACCCTTGGATTGACTACGGTCACGCAAACACGGGGGGTCGAATAGTGCACAGTAGGTATTTTCGAGGGCTAAGCCTGCAGGACGGGCTTCATCGCTTCGAAAGTTCATCGTCCTGGCCTCGCGAGCCTCGTAGTTGTCGCCGAAGCGAACATCTAGTAGATGGGCAGACATACCGTTAGATGCTCCGAGGGCTGGGCTGACAGGATGCGACTCTCTTTCCTCCATGTACATCCTAGCCTTGCGAACCTCGGGTCGTCGTCCTGAAGGGCAAGGGCAGACCAGAGCCGAAGTAAACGTTATGGGCTCCCGCCTCGCGAACCTCCAGGCGATGAGTCGCAGTCTCCATGAGTCGCCGTCTCGGTCTCAGTTCCAGCCAGAGTCGT
Source organism: Rhipicephalus appendiculatus (assembly GCA_030522465.1). NCBI lineage: Eukaryota > Metazoa > Arthropoda > Arachnida > Ixodida > Ixodidae > Rhipicephalus > Rhipicephalus appendiculatus. Next base: position 33,582 of record JALIZH010011554.1, read on the forward strand.
AGTCCCGGGTTTCACGGCACCAAATGTAAAAGACAGAGACCGACGGCATGCCTGCCTTCTTCTTTCCCCCTTTAATGCCACACTCCCGTAATGATGATCGTTGGCGCGCGGTTCCGAGACCGTCTTCATCTTCCATTTTCAACAGTTAGCTCGCCAACTGTCATGCATATCGTCCCCTTAAGCCAGTGGTACAACGCCGCCGCACCGTAACAAGAGTTTTGTCCAATCTGCAGCAATCAATTGCTTACATGGCTTGTTCGCGCTGCCAAGAACTGCACGAACTACACGAGAGAAAACACACTCACAGGGTGTCTTCTCTCGTATAGTTCGTCCAGTTCCTGGCAGCGCGAACAAGCCATGTATTCGCACCAACTAGCCCCCATTGCAACTTTACAATTGCTTACCCCGCTTTCCCGTCGTACATATATTTCTTGAAAGCTGTTCTTACACAATGCATTTCGCTTGTTACGCCACGCTCGGCTGTCTCAAGAATGTGTCACGAAGTGCGTTCGTCGCGTTTTTAGGATTAGAAACCACAGCCATTTAATCGCTACGAACGTCCCCGCGCATACGCGGACCGCTTCTGCAGCGAAATCGGCAGAGAACATTTAGAGAGCGAATACGCAACGCAATGAAGAAAAGAAGGGGCACACACAGCCTTTTCGTTAGTGTTGCTTATGCGCCAAGACAAAAAGAAATTGTTACCGCGTGTGATCAAGAAGGCCGAATTTCTACCCTTGTCAAAAGGATAGTGAGTCATGTTGCAATTTCTTGTCGTTTGATTTTAAGTGCGAAAGCCTAAGCAGGCTGCACGCGTCACCATCACCTGTGCTGAGTGACCGGGACATGGAATTTGCAATATATGTAAAACAACTTTGCAATTTCTTGTATAGTACTTATGCTAATATGTTGTGTGGACTGTAAGACGCAAAATGGGTTGTGCTTTCTGTATTTCATTTCGTGGATTGTTCCTACAAAATTTGGTAGAAATTGCCTGTGAACTACAGTTGAAAAAGTAAAAGTAAATGGCTGATACTTCTTGTCAGATTTATCTAAGGCAAAGTAATTTGAATTTGCCATAATAAATATACCAAGTGTTATTTTCATTTAGTTACAATGACATCAAGAATTTGACCTAATCGATAAATATTTTGCAAAATTTGGCACCTTCGGTTTCTTTAGCGGCTTGCAGCAGAAAAAACGTAGCATGAATGCCTGTTCTCGGTAGATGAAGTCGTCAAAGGTCAAGTATCCACTTTCAGTTGCATTGCTTTCCACTGCTAGACAAGAGACATCGAATCAGGGTTAAACTTGTCAGTTGTGTTGCCATGTCCACATAAATTGTCAGCAGTCACGCAGTAATAAATCTCGCTATTTATGTTGATTTTTTTAATTTAGTCACTTGTTCTTACTGATACAGTATGCAGTTTACAAAAAAAAAAACTTGTGTGCTTGTTTTCATGTGAACAGAAAACAAATATTGCTTGAGAGCAGAGGTTCGCCTCCCGGCTACGGCAGCCACATTTCAGTGGAAGTGAAATGCAAATAACATGTGTGTGCTTAGATTTAGTTGCACATTAAAAAACCTTAAGGTGGCTGAAATGAAATCACAGTCCCCATCTTAGGCGTGCCTCATAATCATATCATGGTTTTGGCACCTAATATTCTAGGCACTTATTAGAGAACGAATATTCATAGATTTGGATGTGAAATTTCACTTGCATAGTGGACTGGGTTCCATCTATGAAGACTCAATCTGACAATTTAGCATGCAGTGCTGTATAGTGATATACAAAGGAGAAAACTATGAAACTTTAGTGAATGTATTGTCGATAAAAATATTTTATTTAACTCTCACTTTGTTTTTCGTTTTGCTGCAAAAAAGACAGCAGCCTCGCTCGTACATCTTCTATGGGTTCTGGCTCCTACATGGAGATATTTGAGGAATTTAATTATGAACTTGTTTGAAGATGTACCAAAAAAAAAGCACTTAGCAGAGATTAAGTACTTATTAAAACAATTATATTTTCATTGATTTTCCCAGCAAGATTATTTTTACAAAATGTATTAAAAAAGCTAATTTTTGGGGCTAAACCACAGCAGTAGCAGGCCAGTTTGATGTCCTGGATTTCTATTTAGTATAATATTTAGGTCCTTGTGGTGCAGTAAACATTCTTGAAAGTTGGCAACTCCAGTCTATGGCTCGGTTTAAATGCAGTGTATGAAATCTTTTTCAGTAAAATAAATTGCTATCTAGGCCCTGACATACACTCTACAAAACTCTCATTAGCACTGGTTAGCACAGGAGCTCGAAGGTAATGCACTCGTTTTTTAGATGTGAAGCATCTTATGGCGAAGCTTAATCCGGTGGTGGTGGTGGTGGTGTGCCGCGTGCCCACCCTTACTGCGCATGCGCAAACAGTTAAAGAAAAAATAAAAATAAAAACCTCCTCTCCCCCTCTCTCTCCTCTAGGCATCCCTCCCCACGGCAACCACACCCTCACTGCGCATGCGCCTCCCTTCCTCTCTCCCCTCTTACACTCCCCCCTCTCTCCATCCCTGCCCGCGGCGTCTAACTCCCCCCTGCGCATGCGCGTCCTCCCTCTCTCTCCTCTCCTACGCTCCCCCCTCTCTCCTCTACGCATCACTGCCCACGGCGTTCACACTCCCACTGCGCATGCGTGTCACCCCCCTCTCTCTCCTCTCCTCCGCTTCCCCCTCTCTCGCCTCGCGACGCCGACGCAGGCAGCGTCTGCTAGCGAGTTTCTTGGTTGAAAAAACCGACTGCTCGCGCTGCACAACCGTTCACTGGCCATCCCGTATATATGGCAATGGATCTTGACCTCCAAGGTGGTGCCGGTGGAAGATTTCTCCTGTGCGTTGTTAAACAATAAAAATTCGCAGCGTGCGCGTTAACTAAAAGCGGAGTGCGGGTCTCTGTGTCCAGTCGGAGTCTTCTGTCTCTCATTGCCCATTAGCAGCGATTGGCATGTTCCAGTAGGAAACACCGCTCCATCACTGCGTGCTTTGCGCCTCCTCAGTTTTCTCTCCTGCGCAACGCTGCGATAGGGCCAGCGTCAACGCCACCGCCAGTGTAAGCGTTAGCGCCCGCTGCTTCACATCTACACATGGTTCCCTTTAGCGGGAGATGGTGTAATTTTTGTTCTTGCATCTCTTCTGGCTTCTCAAGCTTCCTCTCGCACCAGGAGAGGTTCCATGGGTAAATCTAGCTAGACATGACTAATTACAGCTGAGCTTCTCTTTCTCTTTAGTATCATTTTAATGTCTGCAAGCACTGTGTTACGCCTGGAGGCATTAGAGATGAAAAGATGTTGTTTAACTTACACAGGCCCCCCTCGTCAATCCGGAGGACTGTCCCAGACCAGAACGTAGACTTTGTGCCCTGCACATAGGAGACACAAAAAATTCAATGTCTGCAAGCACAGTGTTACACCTCAAGGCATTAGAGATGAAAAGATATTGTTTAACTTACACAGGTCCTGTTCTCCTTCCGGAGGACTGCCCCAGACCAGGACGTAGGCTTTATCCCCTGCACAGCAGACTCATCGAAAATTCAAAGTCCGCAAGCACTGTGTTACACCTGAAGGCATTACAAATGAAAAGATGTTTAACTTACACAGGTCATGTCCTCCTTCCGGGGGACTGCCCCAGACCAGGACGTAGGCTTTGTCCCCTGCACATATGAGACTCATCAAAAAATCAATGTCTGCAAGCACTGTGTTACACCTGAAGGTATTACAAATGAAAAGATGTTGTTTAACTTACACAGGTCCTGTCCTCCTTCCGGAGGACTGTCCCAGACCAGAACGTAGACTTTGTCCCCTGCACATGTGAGACTCATCAAAAAATCAATGTCTGCAAGCACTGTGTTACACCTGAAGGCATTACAAATGAAAATATGTTGTTTAACTTACACAGGTCCTGTCCTCCTTCCGGAGGACTGTCCCAGACCAGAACGTAGACTTTGTCCCCTGCACATATGAGACTCATCAAAAAATCAATGTCTGCAAGCACTGTGTTACACCTGAAGGCATTACAAATGAAAAGATGTTGTTTAACTTACACAGGTCCTGTCCTCCTTCCGGAGGACTGCCCCAGACCAGGACGTAGGCTTTGTCCCCTGCACAGCACTCATCGAAAATTCAATGTCCGCAAGCACTGTGTTCCACCTGAAGGCATTACAAATGAAAAGATGTTGTTTAACTTACACAGGTCCCGTCGTCCTTCCGGAGGACTGCCCCAGACCAGCAGTACGTTGGCTTTGTCCTCTGCACATAGGCGACTCATCAAAAATTCAATGTCTACAAGCACTGCGTTTCTTGCATGAGAATGCAACTTTCGCGTTCTAATCAAAGCACCAGGAATCAAAGGTTTAGCTTCTCTTTCTCTTTAGTATCCTTCTAATGTATGAGAACTTGGATACATCTGAAGGCAGTAGAGATGAATAGAGTCTGTTTAACTTACTCAGGCCCCCCTCTTTATTCCGGAGGACTGCCCATTAATTCCATTAATGCCGAGTGATAAATGGTATCAAACGCCTTTTTTATATCGATAAAAATTCCAATTACAATATTTTATTGGTTGAGGGCGGAGTTTATGATTTGAGATAAAGCAAGCACATCTGTTGATGTGGATTTCCCCGGGACGAAACCATGCTGTTCCGGGCAAATTATGTTATTCTTGCTAAGGAAGTCCTTGAGCTGTTGGGCGATAATTTTTTCAAAGATAATGTTCACAATGCTCAATACCAATATTGGTCTGTAGCTTCCTGGAATGTTGCGGTTTCCCGTCTTGTATACTGATACAATTTGGTCATCTTTAATGCACCTGGATATGAATTAGCATTTAACGAGTGGTTAAATAAGTGACAAAGTGGAGAACTCAGAACATCTGAATTGTATTTCAGTACTCTAGCTTGTATACCATCAATCCCTGTGGCTTAGTTCACCTGTAAGTTCTTTATCGCAGACGTCACCTCCTCCTCTGTTATGACCTGAAAGCTAAATTTGTTTTCATTCTTTTCAACGTAGGTGGTAGGGTCGTGCTGCACTAAATTGCTTCGTAACATTTTCGCCAACCGTGGCAAAGTAATCATTGAAATCGCTTGTAAGGCTAGTTGTTGCGTTGTCAGGAAGAACTTTCTTTTTGTTATCGAGGCCTGTCGCTTCCTTGATTATTTGCCATGTTTGTTTCGTATCGCAACGGTTAACGAGGCGCGTATAGTATGCCCTTTTATATTTACGCATTAGCTCAACTGACTGATTTCTGAAGTATTTAAACTGAGTTTTGTTTTATTCATTTGTTTTGTTTGTTTTTGGCTCATTGTAATAGTAGTCTTTTTTCTTCAGTAGTGCTATTATAGGCTGTGTTATCCAAGGACATATGGCGTGGTCATATTTACGTCTTATGCACATATACGATAACCGCCTTATTGCATTCGTGATACTACAAATAATGTTATCACATTCTACTTGCACATCGTCATTGTACAGTGTTCCGAACACAATGTTTTGCTAAACGGTGCTTCCTTCTGAATGGTTGACACGTGTGTGATATCTCGGGGTCAAATTTTCGGTATTACGAGTACGATATAAGTACGATTGAGGCATGAAAAGAAAAGTCGGGTGGTGATCAGCAATTGCATATTCATAAATACCAGCTTCTACGTTAGTGTCCATACTGCACAACATGTGATCAATAAGTGAGGCAGAATATTCCGAGAAACGTGTTTCTTCGGATATAACATTTTTAAGGTTAAACGATTGTAGGAGGAACAAATAGTCATGACACTTGTCTTTAAGCAGATCTATATTGAAATCACCACAGATTATTATGTGGGAATGCGAGGTTACACAGTGAATCAGCGCACTTTCCATAAATGATATGAAGTCATCTACGCTCGAACCTGGGGGGCGATAAACTACGCCAGCTACGAGACCACATTCAATTGATGCGAACAGTGTTTCAGCAGATTGTTGAGTGCTCGAGATATCACTATCCTCGTTCCTGATAAACATGGCTACTCCACCACCGCGTGCCGCATGCGGTCTTGGCTGTGACAGCATCGCATATCCAGGTATATTGACGTACTCATCTTCTTTAAGCCATGTCTGTTATTGCGATGACGTCGTATTGAAACGAATGTTGTGATAAATAGATTAGTAGCTGGTCAAAGTTTTTCTTTATGCTGCGGATATTGCAATGAAACACTGATATGTTTTATTTTTATGCCATGCCCGTTCAATCTCTGTGTAATTAATCATTTTGATCGGTTACTGTACTCTATCGAGGTCTTCTGAGCATGTCACGTGCAGTAATTTTCTGTCTTGCGCATTAACACTTTCCCATCCGACACCCAAGCGAACTTCCATTTTTTTTTCGCGTTTCGCGTTCAGTGCCTTTGCCAGAAGCATCTGGTTTGCTGGACAAATATATTCATTTACAAACAGTGGAAAATTATCCTTAAATCCCAAGGTGGACGTGTTCAGTCTCTGCTTTTTCAGCCTCTGAATTCGCCTAATTATGTGATGAACGGGTGGACACGCAGTTCTCTCGTTGATACTTAGTTGTTAATTATTCGTGCAGGTCGTAGTACTTAAAGGGGCCCCTGCAACACTTTTTGAGCATGGTCAGAAAACGCTGCCGATCGGTAGTCGAGGCTCCCGAGAACACGCGAGCCAAATATTATAGCGCAGCACGCGGCCTGGAATTTACAATAAATTCTCATACTCAGCTTAAACTTGCTTTCTCTTCTCTCGACAAATGACGCTGCAAACTCAAAAATCACTCCTCACGGCCATTGTATCAGCCATTGGCTGATTTGAGCATGGCGCACTCGGTAGTTACTCGGGCCGCCGCGGGAGGTCGCGACTTGTCCACGCGGGCGCGCGCGCTATCGCCCTGAAAAGCCGCGTATTCGATGAAAAAGAAAGAAAAAAAGTGCTCAAGGTCACGAGGCACGCGTGACGTGTTTTCTCCCCCCGTGCCAACCCTCCCTGCTTAGCTTCCAGCGTTTTCGTCAGGACGAGAGAAGAGGGAATGCAATTGCAGCGTGCGACAAATCTTTGTAACTCCACTCGTACTGGACGGATTCTAAAAATTTTTGCTGAGGTGAATTCGTGAGGCAATAAGCTCCTAGTAAATTAATTTCATGGCTACTTGAAAAATTGTTGCAGGGCCCCTTTAAGCCTCTGTTTTGACAAATACAAAGAGGAAGAATTTTTCAGCGAATAAGGTGCGCTGTTGCATAGTTACATGACACTGAATTAGATATCATTATTACTGCAATTACATTTATCATTAGGCAACGAGGAATACAATTTTAAATCAGCCCTACTGCTAATACTACTGAAACAAAATGAGTTGATTTAAAATTAGAGTCCCGCAATAAATAAATTCCCGATATATTTGTTTAATAAATAATCGAAAGAACTAGAAAGATTACAGCTCAATAATTTTGTCAGCGACAGCCCGGTCATTTATCGGAGCATTCTTGGTCTACCCATTCCCTATATTGCCGCAATACTGTTCGTTGTTTGTCAAATAGCAACAGGCACCTCAATGTGAATAACTGCACTCCATCTTTAGCTTATAGCACTTTATGTTGTTCTAGGCAAGCTGCACTCGAACAAAACTGCTGCATTTTATTTCGTACAATTACACCTGGGGCGCTATGCAGGATGGCCCGAGCTTGGCGAAACTCGGGATCTTTCCGAGCTCTGGCGACACCCCCTTTTGAACGAGCCAACAGTACGAAAAGGTCAGATCCACCCTTCAGCGCGCGCTGCGTTCCATTGGTTACGATGGAACGCGGCGACACGTCAAGGACGGTCGACAAAATTGGGCGGCGTTTTCAAACCAGAGGCATCTTCTTTCATTTGTTTGTCCTTCCACTGAGTGCAGAAGTGCACCCATGCAATAAAAGTGCCAGAAAGGTTTACTGATGATATTTTTTAAAGGCAGGGGCTGTTTAAATTCGTTTGGAAGCTTTTTAATGTCTGTACTAAGTATCCTTTAGAATAATTAGCACGGTGGCCTCTGAGATTAGTTCTGGCCGAGCACCTTACAATATCGCGACAGTAGCTAAACCCGAGGCCACGTCTACAATCATCATGGTCAGCCTGCACATTCTTGCGCGTTGCTCGACTGGTGCGCGCCCTCTTCATCCCATCATGGTGTGCTCGCTGCCCGAGGACGTGCGCCCGGCTGATTAGCTAAGTGGCTGGGCGGTACACCTAGCTAAATAAGTCAAGAGAGGCTATGAACAAGCTAATTAAGCCAAGGCATGCTAAGATCGAGCTAATGAAGCCATACCTTACTAAGACCATGCTAATGAAGCCATGTAAAGCTATGACCGTGCTAGCTAATATCAGGCTAGTTAACGCGACGTTAATTATAAGTACGCTAAATCAAGTCATCCTAATTAGACGGTAATAATATGATGCTAATCAAGATCATGCGAATTAGATTTATGTTAATTAGCTGCATACTAATCAAGATCATGCTAATTGCACCCGAGGTAATTATTGTCGTTTTAATTAAAACCTTACAGTCAAGGCAAAACTGTTCAATATTTTGGTAAATAAGTCCTGCCTAATTAGTATAATCAAAATTAAGACGGAGCTGATGCGTTCTTTACTTCGAAGCGTATACCGAGCAGACTGAGTAGACGACCGACTTAAAACGCTGGAAGTAGCTAGGTGATCACAAGCTCCTCTATGGCTCCAGCCTTGCACAAGTAGTAAAGGCTGACCAAATTATTTTATGTGCAAAGAAGCTGCTGCTTAGCGTCCACCACATGAAACCTTTGACAGTCACACCGGCACCATGACAGTCACGAGTTGAACTGGGGCCTTCTCAGATTCAACGAGTTTGTACCCGAGTTCACGCGTAAATCAGTTTGATTGACAGACGCCCGCGGCGAAGATCGGGTCCACCCACCGCGTTTGCGCTTTCCAAGGAGCAGTGCTCACGCCGCAACGCCAGCGAGCGGCATGATTCATCTATCAGCTTTATCGCGCAGACTGTGCACACACGCACGAAGAAATAAAAGTTATATCATCACGTGGCTGCGATGTCTCGCATTCAATTTCACCGCGCTCACGACGTACCACTCACAGCCGCGTTGCCGCAATGATGCGAGCGCCCCTGGTGACAACCTGTCCGTATATTTATCCGCAATATTTGATAGAAGCGAAACGAGCTGCACGAGAGTGCAGCGGGTGCACCCTTGTTGCCTTCGAGAGTGGAAATTTCCATGCTGCGGGTGGAACGAAAGAACATGCCCGAAAGTGGAACGCCCACGAACACGCTTGTGGGAGGCGCAATGCTGAGTTGGCAAAAAGATAGCGCGACAATCACGCTGACGTCGCTGCACTGTTGAAATGTGGAGTGAGTGGCGGCGCTGACGTGTTCGCACGAGGTGTTTCTTTGATTACCGCCGCAGATGCCCCACATGCGTTTTTGACGCCACGCTCGTTCATGTAGCCGTTTTTGTCACTGCTGCTATCACGCGCTCCGCTCTGTCTTCGTGCCATGACCGCCGCAGGGCGAGCTCGGAGCAAACTCGTGTGCGCGAGAAGCTCGGGCCATCCTGCATAGCACCCCTGTACATATGAAGATTTGAAACAGTTAAACATTTTGTCAGGATTTGCAGTTGTCCGCAACGCGAGCTGTGTGGTGGCCTTGTGTGCGCTTTTAGAGAATACCTTTCGAACACAACATTATACAGACGGTTAAAAAAATAAACGTAAGAACATCTGATAAACATGTCGATCGCAAAAACGATGTAGCATAGGAATCAGCTGGCATCAGCTGCAGTTTGTGGCAGACCCGATGTTTTGAAACCTATGTGGACCCTTCTTCAAGATTGCTAGATGTTGAACTGAATTCTTTCACCCAGCTAGGCAGATCTTTGTCAAAGGTGTTTACACAATGCTTAGGAAGAGCGCGTAGCACCAGTCATAGACGACATAGAAATATGCAATAGCTAATGACGTTTGTTATGTACGCTACAGAGAAAAATAAGATTGCAAAGAAAGTCAACACTTCGGCGGAACAGCATTTCGTTTATTTGGTGACATACGAAATACAGACTTGACAAGAAAGTGCGCATATCTTGTTTTCAACTCAACAATTAGAATTATTGACCATTTCAAAGAGGTGCCCCCCCCCCCCCCCCCCCCGAAAAAAATTTCTGGCTACGCCCCTGCAGATAGGTCTAGCCTCTCCACCACGTCGTGGACCCGTAGGACTTCCCATAGTTGTGTCATCAAATTCGTACTGCGTCGCCCAGCATCCCACTTGGACGATGTAACGTCTTCGTAAACCCGTAAGGCAGGGCACCGCCGGGTAGTGCGAATAGAAATCAATCGGTACGCGCTACCCTGCTCCTCTTGTTCATCTCCGGCTTCGCTCGTACAACACGTGGGCCAATTTTTCCGGCCGCAGAATGTAGTAACTATGATGGGCGAGTATGTTACGGGACCCAAAATGACGTAATATCGCGTAACAAGTAGTCACACGGCTGAATTCACGTAACATCTCGTAACAAGTCACCTGACGAAAAATCCCGCAACAACTAGTTCCATTACTAAAATACGTAACATTCCGTAACAAGCAGTCATTTGACTAAAATCACGTAAGATCTGGTCGCGTGACTAAATCACGTGATATAATGTAATAACTAGCCACATGAGTGAAATCAAGTATTATTACGTAGGTATTCACGTGACTGAAATCACGGAACAGCACGTAGCAACTACTCACGTGATTGAAAATCCCGTAACATCCACTCGCGTCACTAAAATCACGTTATATCTAGTCCGTGACTAAAAACCACGTAACATCACAAAACAGCGATTCACACGACGTATGTTCCGCCAAAAAAAAATTTTAAAGGTAGTCACATGACTAAAAGTACGTAACATAACGCTACAACTATTCACGCGAATAAATTCACATAACTACTCACATGACTACGATCTCGTAACAACTAATCACGTTAAATGTTCCCGCTTGAACCACGAAACGTCAAATCACGTGACATATTTCCGCCAAAACCACGTAACAGTTATAGTCACGTCACTAAAATCACGTGAGATCATGTAACAAGTATTCGTGTGACTAAAGATCACGTAACATCACGTAACATCTAGTCAAATGACTAAACTCCCGTAACAAACGTAACGTAACAGCCAATCACGTGACTAAAATAGCAATTACCGCTCAGGTGATATGTTCCCGCCAAGAACCACTTGACAGCGAGTCGCGTGATTAAAATCACAACATCACGTAACAGCTAGCACGTGACACGTTCCCGCCAAAGCCGCGTGAGACGTGCGTAGTGTTGGGCACGGGCAAACAAAAAAAAAAAAAAGAACAGAAAACGAGATACAAAGGGGCGCGCGTCCCGTGTAGTTATTTATTTTTTTTTTGTCTTTGGTTTTCTTGGCGCTGTTTATAGTTATTAGTAACCGGCCGATACTGGAGTAGGATAGCCAAGCCTAACCATAGTTAGTACTAATAGCAAAAACTTGGCATCTCTAGCAAAAGCCTGACATCACTAGCAAAAACTTAGAAAAAGTTAGTTCGAACATTAGCTCCGCTGCTGGTGCCAACCTTGTGCCCCTAGTGGAAGCTGCACTTTTTTTTTTTTGTCTTGTATAAACTGACCGCGACGGCCCGGTTTCAATCAACGACTTCGAACAAATCTGCATACCAGCATATATCCACTGTGGCAACGAGGTGGGTTTCTGGCTCGTGTATACAACAGTCTGTTTACGTTTATTGTATTTTTGCGAGATTGTGCTCGCAAAAACACAACACAACGCGAGATGCTTAAGAAAATAAATTGTTTGCGGCGCATTTTATTCTGAGCTTGAGAAACAAAATGAATGTCGTTCCATTTAAATCCGCTCAAGTAAAATGTTTATTCGAAGAACGTTACTGAACATTAATCAGTTTTTAAAGAAATGTGTACCTTTGGTTATTCCACTTATTCAGTTCTATAAAACGAAGTCTCTGTCAGCGACTATAACACGCGGCTTGGTGCTTTCACCCAATTGTGCAATATCATGGGTTAGTAAATACACGCCAATAAAATTTAGGAAAGTCAATCCCGAGCTTGCATATTCTGGAACAACGCGACCATCACCATAATTTAAGATGATAGTATTTCTCAAAATTAGCTTGAGCAATTCAAAACACTACAGCGACGAAGGGCATTCTCGCCAACTTTAAAAGGAACCAGGGGAGGCCAACGGCAGTACGATCGGACGAAAAATATTCAAGGGGCCGGAGACGAGAGGAAGGGCAGGACGCCCTTTCCAGATTCCGTCGTCTCGATGAAGGAACGAGCCACTTTGATACAAAATTGCCGATTCACTGTTGAGCACTCGTCGTATGCGTTGTCGTTATCAGTCGGCGATTGCCGGTTCGCGCGCGGTGGTCAAAGCCGATATTGCCGTCTGTCCTTGTGGGCGCTACGCTGTCGGCGTCATCGCGCGAATTTTGAATCTTCAAGGTCTCTACGCCACGTGGTGTGAAAAACGGTGAACTAAAAGCGATGTCCCGAACTGCTGGGTATGAAAGATAGGTTTTATGGCGGCGCATGCACAGTGACGTCTCCCGCTACGTATGGTCGTGCACGGTTTGTGAAGCACGGAAGGCCATCACAAATCTACCACCAGTCCCCATGCAACCTATCCCTCCTCCAGAAACGCCTTTTGAGATAGTATGGCTTGACAACATGGCACCGTTTGCACGTACGTCGCGTGGCAACAGGTTCCTCATCGTTGCCACGGACTATCTCACAAAGTGGGCCAAAGTCAGGGCCGTCCCTGACTCTTCGACGCAGCATGTCCTCACGTCACTAAACGAGTGCGTCGTTTTTCGACACGGCGCACCGCGCTTGCTCATCACCGACCGCTGCACGGCTCTCACGTCGCGCGCATTCAGAAACCTATTGAATAACCACGGAATTCGACTTGCACGGCCACCTCTTAGCACCCAAAAACAAACCGTCTGATGGAATGTACAAACCCTACCATAAAGGATATACTGTCGTTATACGTGAGTCCTAGTCATAGCAATTGGGACGAATACGTCGCCGCAGCTGTATTCGCCCTCAATACATCACAGCAGGAAATCACACAGGAGTCACTGTTCAAGCTTGTCTATGGAAGGACGCCAAGGCTTCAGCAACAGAGTTTCTTCGGTTTGAACACAACAACGCTCCACCGCCCGGTGACACTAGTACTTCGGAGCTCCTACAGCCGGCTCGCTTTAGAACGCAGCTGGTCATAGCGCATCACGAGGCGAGATTCCGTTCGCCTTCCCAGAACCCCACCCCTTTCAAACCAGTAGACCTAGTGCTGGTTCGATGCACCCAGCCTGTTCCTCAGCGTTGCCAGAAGTTTATTCCCCAGTTTGCGGGTCCATTCAGGCTGGTGAAAGCCTAGGCCCTGTTATGTTCCGCCTGGAAGTTATTCCAGAACTGGGCACCAAACCCGAAACTATGTTCTTCCCGCCCATTCATGCCAGTTGAAACTTTAGTGATTTCTGTATTCACGCCTGTTCGTCTGCTAGCTCCGACTCTAGGGGAAAGAGGGTGGGGAATGTAGTGGATGATACCGACGAAGTGACTGGCGCGTGAAGGAGTGTTGGATTGTTTGTCCGACTGAGTTGCCCTTGTACGTTACAATATTGCCACACGCGCTCCTTTCAGTGTTTCATGTTGCCAGCGTATTGCGCGTGTAGATACTGCCTTGCGCAATCCGCGCCAGAATGTCTGAGAGCTTCTAGATAGTTCTTGGATCATCTGTCCGGCTCGAGCGCGCAAGCGCCAACAGCTGGACAGATGATCTGGAACAAACCCGTCCACCAGCGATAACGCTCCAATGTTCGACGACACGTGTATGGATGTGACGCGCGTTGCCGCAGATCATATTATCGACGGCGGAGGCTCTGTTCGCCGCTAGCAGTGCCAGTGTGTATTGCTGTAGTCTGACTTTCAGTATCACGGCCACAAGCTCGACCAAATAATGAGTTTCTTCTTTGACACGCCGACTGTTGCCTTCGTCGACGTCACGACCACGTGACTATATATATATATATATATATATATATATATATATATATATATATATATATATATATATATATATATATATATATATATATATATATATACGTAGATTATGAAGAGTCTGGCTTCGGTTGCCGTAGAACAAAATAGGAAAAAATATATGTACGCCTCTAAAAAAACTGTTTATTGGTGACGTTTCGATCGGAGACCGATCTTCATCAAGACAAAATTTACCAGGCGCCGATGCGCTTTTATATCATCGCCGTGCCGAGAGAAAGAGAGGAAAAGAAAAAAAAATAATAAAATAAGAGAGAGAGAGAAGAAGCGTACATACTGATAAGTGGTCACACGACCACGTGCGCGTACTGCTACATACGCATAGCACCTGTACCTTGAAAAAAAAAAAGCGGTGCAAAAATAAACGAGTGGCCAAAAAAGAGAGAGTGGACACACGACCAGGTGCGCGTACTTCTACATACTTAGACATAAAAACGTGTTTTCTAAATAATAATAATAAATAAAAAAAAGAGAAAAAATATAAAAGAAAAGAAACAAAAAAACGAACAAACCAAGTGGACATGTTAAGTACATTCCTGTGGTGCCCCCGGCACATACCAAGATATACGAAGAAAACATGTTTCAAGAAAAAGTGAACGAACCCAAAAAATATGTACACATACATCGATGGTCCAGGTGGGCACGTTAAGCACATTCCAGTGGTACATTGTGAAGGTTCACTACGCAGGCTCATCTCTTCCCGGAGCTTGAACACAACAACACAGTACATTCCTTTCGTCCATTGTCACGTCCCACCTCTTCTCCCCCGCCCCTCCTTAGCTGCTCCTGAAGCCCAGTGAGGGGGGGTCTACGTTCCTACGATCTCCGGTCTGTGGCTCAAGATATATATATATATATATATATATATATATATATATGTATATATCCACACGCGCTCCGTTCGTTTGATCGATATGTTACCGCCCCATTCCACGTGTAACTGCTGCCTTGCGCAAAACCACGCCCGAATGATTCAACCTTCCCATGTGATCTTGGAGTCTTCCGATGTGATTACGCTCACAACACGAACAATATAGTTTGCTTTGGAAAGTACGCGGCCGCTAGCGATACCGCCAGAACCTTTAACGGCACATGTATAAATTCCGACGCTCTGTTCGCCGCTGAGTGCACAGTGTGTATTGTAGTTTGACTTTCCGTTTCCCGGCACAAGTTCGGCCAAATTAAGTTTCATCTTGCCAGTGGCGTAAATCCATAAAGGCCACAAGGGGGGGGACACAGATCTTGCAATGGCGGCCATTTTGTTTATATATATATATACCGGGTGTCCCAGCTATCTTTAGCCAAGGGTTAAAAAATAGAATTATTTGAGGCAGGCGAGTGAAGTCAGTTGAATATTGCTTACAGCCATCTTGCGCACTACACGCAATTTTTTTGTTTCATAATTAACTAAATTGTTAATTATTATTAGTTCACTAAATTGATAATTATTGACTTTACGCAAGAAATGAGAGTTGCAAAGTACGAGAGCGTCTTCAGAAACCCCCCATTGCATTATTTGCGATAAAGAAAGTTTTACGCGTACCATTTTTTCCGTGCCGCAAAGAAAGCCCGCGAAATACAAAAAATACCACGTGACTAGCGCATTCGCGCGCCGCGACCGTGCTGCTCTCAGCCGTGGTTTGAGCGAACAAAATCAGTTGCGACCACGACCCGCCGGCTGCTTTGCAGCAGTAGGCCGTTAAGTTCACGGTGGTTTCTTCGCCCGCGCTCGCTACAACTTGCACAGTCACGCGCGCCAACTGGCTGGCAACTGGCCAAGAAACCACCGCCAGCTTATCGGCCTACCGCTGCAACGCAGCCGACGGGCCCTGGTCGCAGCTGATTTTGTTCGCTTTAACTACGGCTGAGAGCAGCACGGTCGCGGCGCGCGAATGCGCTAGTCACGTGGTATTTTTTGTATTTCGCGGGCTTTCTTTGCGGCACAGAAAAAATGGTACGCGTAAAACTTTCTTTATCGCAAATAATGCAATGGGGGTTTCTGAAGACGCTCTCGTACTTTACAACTCTCATTTCTTGCGTAAAGTCAATATTTATCAAGTTAGTAAATTAATCATAATTGACAAATTAGTTAATTACGAAACAAAAAAATTGCCTGTAGTGCGCAAGATGGCTGTAAGCAATATTCAACTGACTTCACTCGCCTGCCTCAAATAATACTATTTTTTAACCCTTGGCTAAAAATAGCTGGGACACCCTGTATATATATATATATATATATATATATATATATATATATATATATATACATACGTAGATTATGAAGAGTCTGGCTTCGGTTGCCGTAGAACAAAATAGGAAAAATATATATACGCCTCTAAAAAAACTGTTTATTGGTGACGTTTCGATCGGAGACCGATCTTCATCAAGACAAAATTTACCAGGCGCCGATGCGCTTTTATATCATCGCCGTGCCGAGAGAAAGAGAGAGAAAAAAAATGAGAAGAAGCGTACATACTGATAAGTGGTCACACGACCACGTGCGCGTACTGCTACATACGCATAGCACCTGTATTTGAAAAAAAAAAAAAAGCTGCAAAAATAAACGCGTGGCCAAAAAAGAGAGTGGTCACACGACCATGTGCGCGTATTTCTACATACTTAAACATGAAGACGTGTTTTTTTTTTCCAAATACAGGTGCTATGCGTATGTAGCAGTACGCGCACGTGGTCGTGTGACCACTTATCAGTATGTACGCTTCTTCTCATTTTTTTTAAACACGTCTTCATGTTTAAGTATGTAGAAATACGCGCACATGGTCGTGTGACCACTCTCTCTTTTTTGGCCACTCGTTTATTTTTGCACCTTTTTTTTCTCCAAATACAGGTGCTATGCGTATGTAGCAGTACGCGCACGTGGTCGTGTGACCACTTATCAGTATGTACGCTTCTTCTCATTTTTTTTAAACACGTCTTCATGTTTAAGTATGTAGAAATACGCGCACATGGTCGTGTGACCACTCTCTCTTTTTTGGCCACTCGTTGATTTTTGCACCTTTTTCCAAATACAGGTGCTATGCGTATGTAGCAGTACGCGCACGTGGTCGTGTGACCACTTATCAGTATGTACGCTTCTTCTCTTTTTTTCTTTTTGGAAACACGTCTTCATGTTTAAGTATGTAGAAATACGCGCACATGGTCGTGTGACCAACTCTCTCTTTTTTGGCCACTCGTTTATTTTTGAACCTTTTTTTGTTCTCCAAATACAGGTGCTATGCGTATGTAGCAGTACGCGCACGTGGTCGTGTGACCACTTATCAGTATGTACGCTTCTTCTCATTTTTTTTAAACACGTCTTCATGTTTAAGTATGTAGAAATACGCGCACATGGTCGTGTGACCAACTCTCTCTTTTTTGGCCACTCGTTTATTTTTGAACCTTTTTTTTCTCCAAATACAGGTGCTATGCGTATGTAGCAGTACGCGCACGTGGTCGTGTGACCACTTATCAGTATGTACGCTTCTTCTCATTTTTTTTAAACACGTCTTCATGTTTAAGTATGTAGAAATACGCGGACATGGTCGTGTGACCACTCTCTCTTTTTTGGCCACTCGTTGATTTTTGCAACTTTTTTTTTCCAAATACAGGTGCTATGCGTATGTAGCAGTACGCGCACGTGGTCGTGTGACCACTTATCAGTATGTACGCTTCTTTTCTTTTTTTTTTGAAAACACGTCTTCATGTTTAAGTATGTAGAAATACGCGCACATGGTCGTGTGACCAACTCTCTCTTTTTTGGCCACTCGTTTATTTTTGCACCTTTTTTTTTCTTTTTTTTTCCAAATACAGGTTGTATGCGTATGTTGCAGTAGTACGCGCACGTGGTCGTGTGACCACTTATCAGTATGTACGCTTCTTCTCATTTTTTTTCTCTCTCTTTCTCTCGGCACTGCGATGATATAAAAGCGCATCGGCGCCTGGTAAATTTTGTCTTGGTGAAGATCGGTCTCCGATCGAAACGTCACCAATAAACAGTTTTTTAGAGGCGTATATATATATTTCCTATTTTGTTCTACGGCAACCGAAGCCAGACTCTTCATAATCTACGTATTAATGTACAATGGCTGCCGTCCACGCTTCTGGAAAACAAGTAATCTGGAAATTCCCTCAACAGTCTCCGACATGTGCCGTGTTGGGGGATTCGCAGACGAGGCATGTGCACAACCACTTCAACCCTTCCAGCCCCGAATCTCCTGCATTCATCTCGCAGCCTGGTGTCCAAATCGATGACATTCCCGGACTATTGGACTTTGTACCACGAGGTACTCCATTTTTGATACTTCACTTCGGGACAAATGACCTGGCCAAGGTGAATGCCCACATAGCCATCGGGAGGTATGCCGCGCTCCTGGACTCTATTAAGAGCGAAAGGCCAGACATTGGCACCATATTTGCCACCTTGGTGCTGCCTCGAGGCGTAAACACGTGCCTCCGGCATCCCAATTGGAGGCAAGTTAACGACTTTAACAGGCAGGCACATCGTTTTAATTGCCGGCTTGTTAACGTGTGCAAAAGCCGCCAGAACGTGTTCTTCATCGGTCACGCCATACACCACTTCCCGCCACAAATGGTGCTGGCCGCGGACGGTTTACACCCGAATTTCGCGGGTGTATCTCTACTTGCGTGGAACCACTGTAATGTGATCCTTCATAGTCGGAAGGACCACATGGGGGTCTGGAGGGACCACGTGCCCACCGTTGAAGGGAACCAGCCGTCGCCAGCGAGTCCATCTTACGCACAGGCGCTCAAGTCGAGTACTCGGGCAAAGGGCAACCAAGCACCCGCACAAAGGACCGCACAGGCCATCACAACACCTGTTCATCCATCGAAGAAACAGGCAAAAAGACCCCAGCCTGTACGCGCCGAGACCACGGCGACCTCGTCGTCGAATTCGACCGCTTCAGCACCAACAACTCGGAATGCAGAGACGGCCGCACCAACGGCCGGGGAAAGGAAACCATCTCAACGGCCCCGAGACAGAGAACCAAGGCATTCAAGATCAAGGTCTCTGCCACCCTCCACTGGACGACGGTCAACTCAACCCGAGCACGGCACGTCCACTTCAGCAGGCCCGCCACCGACCACAAAGGACTGCGAGCCATCGGACTCCCCTCCAGCACACAGGGAACAAGCATCTGCCCCCTCCTCAAAAAGGTACGATCTCCGGAAATACTGTGGCTCTACTAGGCTGTGACAATCCGATCGCTCTAACCCATCGACCACCTCCCCCACAGACGAGGCGCGCGCTATACCCCAGACACCCCATTTCCTTAGGTTAAGAAAAATTGTTGATAAACGTCTACGCCATCACCTGCATGTGCGAAGCCTCAAAATTTATTTACGATATGGTATCGCCCCTCAGGGCATTCGACTATCATTTAAGTCGTCAATGCATGACTTTGACGAAGAGGAAACCCAACAATGTAATGTAATTCTGAAATCTGCTTCACTAGAACTAACCGAACTCGTTGTGGCGCGCTGTGAAAGGGTGCTCGCGTCTCTGAGGGCGGCGGAACGTCAAGCTAGATCTAATACTTCCCTATCCACTATAGAAGTTGCTGAACTAGAACGGTTTGAAAAAAAAGAGGACAGAGGAAATCCTAAAAATTAAGGAGAAAAAAATGGCAAGGGATAAACTTTCGTACTCCTGCGAGCTCTACATCGGCAATCCAGAGGGCCCTCAACCAGTTGTGCCACAACTTGGTAGCACGCATAAAACCTTTAACGACCAGCCGAGAGGCACTACTAACACACAAAACAACATAGAAGAAAACATAATTAACCTCTCCAACGTTCAACTTAGTAGTCATGAACGAGCAGTAATCTCCCGCGGACTCACATTTTGTCCCACTACTGGCCGATACAATCAGTTCTCCTTATTACAAGACCTCGATAACTTCGCACGGAATCTTCGCCTAGAGGAATACTTTTTCGACAAACCCCAGAGGGAAACCACTACCATAATACCTTCTAGTTCAAGGCAACAGTGGACACCAAGCTCTCAGCGGGAGAGGCATCTAGATACCTACATCGAAGCCGTCCAAAAAGACATACTGCGGGAATATAACACACACAGACCTTCAGTAGCCAAAAACCTCTCAAGAAAGGAGTATGAAGCACTTAAGACACTCAGTGATCGAACAGATATCGTCATAAAACCAGCGGATAAAGGGGGAGGGGTTGTAATATTAAATAAATCCGACTATATCCAAGAGGGCACCCGCCAATTAACTAACACCTCTTTCTACAAACCACTTAATAAAGATCCAACACTGGAACATCAAGCAATAATAACCACCGCACTCCATGATCTGGTAGAGCTCGGAGAGTTAGATCCCAAACTTTCTAGGGCGCTTACTGTAGCACGTACCACACCAGGACGGTTTTATATGCTTCCGAAAATACACAAAAAAGGAAACCCCGGCCGACCAATAATTTCAGGAAGAGGTACCCTCACCGAACCAATATCAAGTTACATAGACTCCTTAATTAATAACATACCGCCTACACATCCCTCCTACCTACGTGATACCAGCCACTTCATTAGGACGATCAAAGATGTAAAAATCCCTGATGGTGCCTTCCTTGTAACTCTTGATGTAACTTCCCTGTACACCAATATTCCGCATAGTGACGGCATCAAACATTAGTAGAGTCTTATAGTGCGCATAAATGTGATGACTCACCAAACCCAACAGTCATTGAAAACCTTGCTAAGCTGGTACTTCAACTCAACAGCTTCGAGTTTCATAACCAATACTATTTACAAATTAATGGCACTGCTATGGGGACTCGTATGGCACCTAACTACGCAAACATCGTTATGAATGATCTTGAAACTAAGTTTCTATCAACCCAGAAAATTAAGCCACTTCTTTACAGACGCTTCTTAGATGATATTTTTATTATTTGGACGGATACACGAGAGAGCTTAATTAATTTTATAGAATCTTTCAACAAAGTTCATCCAGACATAACATTCACCTATGCATACTCAATAACTGAAATAAATTTCCTAGACGTCCACGTAAAGGTAAAAGACGGATCATTAACTACTAACGTTTACAAAAAGCCTACAGACAGGCAGCAATACCTTCATTTCGATAGCTCTCACCCTCGTCACTGCAGGACGTCCATCCCGTACTCGCAGGCCCACCGATTCAAAAGCATTTGCTCCCGCCACGAAGACTTTGAGGCCAACGCAGAGAACTTGCGCAACGTACTTGCAAAGCAACATTATCCTCCTTCTATAGTCAACGACGCCATACATAAAGCGGCAAACCTAGATCGCCAGCAGCTACTTCACCAGCAGAAAGAATTAAAACAAGAGGGACGGAAAAACTTGGTTCTAACATTTGGGAGCAACCCCCCCCAACGTAAACAAAATTCTAAAGAAACACTTTAACATCTTACAACAGAGTGAACGGCTATCAAAAATTTTTCCTTCCCCTCCGCGAGTTGTATATAGACGCCCCAAAAACATTAAAGATTATCTTGTTCGTTCAAAAACCGATAAGACACCTATAACTGGATATCAGCCATGCGGCAAGGCCCGCTGCAAGGTGTGCAAACACATACAGGTAACCAACGTTGCTCAAAGCACACATTCCAATTTCAAATACTCCATTCACTCAAACCTTAACTGCGACAGCTCTAATGTAGTATACCTTCTCGAGTGCGGAATATGCAGTATTCAATACATAGGTCAGACTGACACGGCCTTCCGCACCCGTTTCAATAACCATCGTTCACATGTTCATTCGCTTCCTGATCTGCCTCTGTCTCGGCATATAAGCTCCGAAAACCACCCGTTTGATTCCATCAAGGTCACACTCTTACAAAGCGGTTTCTCCAGTACAAGGGAGCGTGAACAGCGCGAATCATACATGATTTATAAATTTGATACATTAAAGGCTGGTCTAAATATCACTCCGGTTATACTGTCTTCAATCCGCACTCTGGAAGATTCAGGATAATAATGACCCTAACCAAACTTCTTTCCTTTTTTTTATTAGTATTTTTTCACATATCACTCGGAACACGTTGTCGGGCATGCAAGGTCTGCACGCGCATTCCGAGAAGGGTGGGCAACTTTCGAATAATTCCCCCCTACAATGAAATCACTCCTCAGACAACCGAGTGAATGACATATTCGAACCCCACGTCAAAAATTTGAAAAACACTCTACATTTTCTTCTCAAACATTCTTGAGCCACAGACCGGAGATCGTAGGAACGTAGACCCCCTCACTGGGCTTCAGGAGCAGCTAAGGAGGGGCGGGGGAGAATAGGTGGGACGTGACAATGGACGAAAGGAATGTACTGTGTTGTTGTGTTCAAGCTCCGGGAAGAGATGCGCCTGCGTAGTGAACCTTCACAGTGTACTACTGGAATGTGCTTAACGTGCCCACCTGGACCATCGATGTATATCTACATATCTTTGATGATGATGATGATATATGGGTTTTAATGGCGCAAGGGCCATGCTTGGCCAAAGAGCGCCATGGAAAATGATAAGAGTTACAATGATCCGTGCTTTACGATGGTATGTAAGTGATGTGAACTATGATAATGTTACGTGGCTGTATAGGGGCCTAAAATTCCGCGCCCTGAGGCGGGTAAAACATAAAAGTATTAAAATATGGGGGGTGACTTGAAATGTGTAACTGCACACGAATGGCAATGTTCGTGGTGGAAGAACTTTGGTGCAGCCATGGCTTTAGCACGATTGCCTCGTCAACGCCCTTGGGCGCAAGGGCCGCGAGGCATGTGCTGTCCTTAATTTGGCCACCGCAGCAGCGACCTCAGTATAAAGGTCGTGCTACGGGTCACCTCGGAATATGATGTGAAAATGATCTATATCTTTTAAAAATGCGAAGAGTGATTCAGGTTTAAAAAGCGCGTCCTTACCGATGAACATGAGAGGGTGCAGTGGAAGCTGCTGTCGGTAGGGTAATAAAAGGTGCTTTTTTCTTACAGCATCTAACTCATTGCACTGGACGAGGATGTGGAGAACCGTAAGTGCTTCTCCACATCTCTCACAGCTAGGTTGTTCACCGCCGGACAGCAAATATGCATGTGTGCTGTGTGTGTGTCCTATCTGTAGTCTGGTAAGTGTTACTTGTGTGTAGCGTGATCTAGATACTGGTGGCCAATTTTCAAGATTCGGCTTGATAACATGTAGCTTATTTTTTGTTTGCCTGTCCCATGAAAGCTGCCAATAGGCCCTGAGTTTTCGTTTTACAAATGGTTTTAAGTCTACCGGAGGGATCGCTATGGGTGCGTGCGCGGCAGCGTTGTCGTGGGCGGATTCAGCTAGTTGGTCCGCCAACACGTTTCCACTGATCTCGCGATGTCCTGGAACCCAGCACATTACAACGTGTTGTTTGAGTGCGTAGATGCTGCATATAAGTGAGTAAAGGGACACAAGGACTGGATTTTTCAGTTTTTTCATAGTTTTCAAAGCTTTCACGACGCTGAGAGAATCTGTGTATATAACCGCGCGTTGCAGTTTTAATTCCTTAATATGTTTCACGGCTACAAATATCGCGTGAGCTTCTGCGGTGAAGATGCTTGTTTGGGGGTTCAGAATACCGGAATCCGAGAATGATGGGCCAACAGCTGCATAGGACACACTAGTGTGAGTCTTTGAGGCATCTGTATAGAATTCTGGGCAAGTGTATTTGTTTTGGAGTTCCAGGAAATGCGTGCGGATATGTGCAGCAGGTGCGTGCCTAGTAACTTGTATGAAAGACACATCACAATGTATAATCTGCCACTGTGACGGCGGGAGTCCTGCAGCGGGAGCTACCAAACGGTGTTCAGAAAGTGGAACTCCCATTTCCTCAGCGAGGCCCCTCACACGAAGTGAGTAGGGCTGTCTCAGCGAAGGGCGATGGTCAAATAGGGCAGAACTGGACAGGTCATTGATTGTGGAGTGTGATGGGTGTTCTGTGTTTGCATTTACCTTGAGAAAATATGTGAAGGACATGTAAGATCTCTGGAGGTGCAGCGACCACTCGTTGGATTCCACGTAAAGGCTTTCCACGGGCTCGTTCGAAAAGCACCCGTGGAAAGGCGAATGCCTAGATGGTGGACAGGATCAAGCATCTTCAAGGCGCTTGCTGTCGCAGATTGATATACAACGGCCCCGTAATCTAGGCGCGTGCGAATGAGGCTTTTATAAAGTTTCATCAGGCACTTCCTGTCACTGCCCCATGTTGTGCGTGACAGCACTTTTAGGATATTCATTGTTTTTATGCTTTTGTTTTTTATAGACTTGATGTGTGTTATGAATGTGAGCTTTGAGTCAAGAATCAATCCTAGAAATTTATGCTCGGCCTCTA
Organism: Rhipicephalus appendiculatus; assembly: GCA_030522465.1. Taxonomy (NCBI): domain Eukaryota; kingdom Metazoa; phylum Arthropoda; class Arachnida; order Ixodida; family Ixodidae; genus Rhipicephalus; species Rhipicephalus appendiculatus. The sequence goes on from JALIZH010011554.1 coordinate 58,109, forward strand.
CAGGTATCCGCTGGCCATGGAGCTCAATTTCAGGATTTGGGTGGAGGCCTCTATTTCTAGAAAAAGGACGCAGGTGCTCTTATCTGGGTTTATCCTGAACCCGTTGATATCTGCCCATTCGGACACTTTGTTCAGTCCAAGCTGGACCTGCCGCTCACAAATTGCTAGATTGCAAGATTTGAACGCAATCTGGATGTCATCCACATATGTGCAGTAGAACATCGTTCGTGGGATGCATAGATGCAAAGAGTTCATCTTTATAATGAAAAGTGTGCAGCTGAGTACACCGCCTTGTGGTACCCCGGTTTCCTGCACGAACGATCGCGACAGGGCATTTCCAACCCGAACGCGGAATGTGCGGTTAGTCAGATAACTTTCGATTATGTTGAGCATCCGACCCCGTATGCCTAAGTGTGACAGGTCTCTGAGTATTCCATACCGCCACGTGGTGTCATAAGCCTTTTCCATATCTAGGAATACAGAGAGGAAGAATGTGTTCTTCGTATATCTTGGTATGTGCCGGGGGCACCACAGGAATGTACTTAACATGTCCACTTGGTGTTTTTCTTTTTTTTTTAAAACACTTCTTCATGTCTGAGTATGTAGAAATACGCGCACATGGTCGTGTGACCACTCTCTCTTTTTTGGCCACTCGTTGATTTTTGCACCTTTTTTTTTCTTCCAAATACAGGTGCTATGCGTATGTAGCAGTACGCGCACGTGGTGGTGTGACCACTTATCAGTATGTACGCTTCTTCTCATTTTTTTTTCTCTCTCTTTCTCTCGGCACGGCGATGATATAAAAGCGCATCGGCGCCTGGTAAATTTTGTCTTGATGAAGATCGGTCTCCGATCGAAACGTCACCAATAAACAGTTTTTAGAGGCGTATATATATATATATATATATATATATATATATATGTTTTAATTTAATCAAATGAATCATAATAATAATAATAAAACAAGCATCGGCGCCTGGTCAGAAAATATAGCACCGACTATCCAATAGTAAGCGACATCACATGGCGATGTTAGTTTCTAATAGGAACACGTGGGCAGGCGCTAGCATTTTTGCAGCTGCGTCATTCGGGTTAAAGTATGCAATAAAAATTGTACCACTTTTTGTGCTAACGCATAAAGGTATTCCCCATCGTGTGGCTAGTACTGAGCTTCCATTCAATGGAAGTGCTTCAGATTTCAGAGTCGCTTTTACGTAGAGTGCGTTGACCTTGACTGTCAAGAAAGTCAAATATGACATTTGGAAGATAAATCTCGAGGGGGGGACACTTGCATGGGGTGTCCCCCCCAGTCTGAGTCCAGGGTGGGTCAGGACCCCCCTGAGCCCCCCCCCCCCCCCATGATTTACGCCACTGCATCTTGCACACGCCGACTGCTTCCTTCGTCAACGTCGCGACACCGTGACATCTTGTGGAGGTGCTGCTTCGTCCACGATCTTGACGCCCCCCTGCGAGGCACTGACCCAAGCCTTAGCCGCCAAGACGACGACGGAAAGGATAACCCTGTTCATCGAACCAGCCGCAGACTGCAGCGACTACAGCCAGTGCTCGGGGCTCCTGCCGGAAGCAAAACAAGACATTGACTTCAACCACAGGCGCGATGACCACCCTTATGCCGCCTACATTCCTCGGACCATCAGTCGAAGATCTGGAAAGCTGGCTAGAAGCATGCAACCGGCTCGCCACCTTCAACCACCTGGAGCAACGACGACAAGCTTCGGCATGTCTATTTAGCCTTACAAGACACCGCTCGGACCTGGTTCGAGAATCAAGAGCGACACCCACAACGTGGGACATTTTTCGCACCTAATTCCCTTGCCACGTTCGGAAGCGTTGTCCGAAAAAAAGCTGAAGCTCTCCTCCAAAATTGTGCGCAACTTCAAAATGAAAGCGTGGCTCTCTTCACGGAAGAGATGACTAGACTGTTCTGCCACACAGACCCCGAAATGCCCGAAGACAAGAAAGTTTGTTTCCTCATGCCAGGAGTTAAGCAGGAGCTCTTTGCGGGACTGGTTCGGAGCCAACCAAACAGTGTTCAAGAATTTGCCTCGGAAGCGACGACTATCGAGAAGACCCTGGACATGCGGCAGGGTCTTCTTGACCGTGCACTTACATTGACCGTGCACTTACATTGGCGATTGTGGAAGGCGAGATGTCCCGCAGGGGTTCGTTCTAATGATGCCGCATGCTCTCTTGTCCTGTCATTGAGGCATCTGCCTGTTTGCCCTATGTATCTTTGGCAGCATGATAGTGGGATGTCGTAAATGACCGCGGTTTGGCATGCGCTGTATTTTTCTTTTGTGATCTTTACGGCATTGGTTCCTTTCACGACTCTCATTGACTTGCCCACAAATCGAATAAGCCTTGTTCGGTGCAGAACATACGACCGTGATGCCTTCTGGGAATCGGTGAGCGTCGCATTCGCGATCAAATGCTACAAAAATGCAAGGAAAGTTTCAATAAACGTTCAGTTGCTAGTGCAGCGATGTGTCGAGTCGTCTCCCCTTCTGTCCTAGTCCAAATAGTTGGCTGGAACCCCCCTCGCTATGTACAACCAACGAGCTCAGTCAAGCATAATTCCAAAAAGAAGGTCCTGGGGTAGGGGCGGGGTCTGTGGCTTTAGGGGGAGGGGGGCGATCGCCCTATCACCCCCCTCCCTCCTGGATCCGCCACTGCTTCAGAGTAACAAAATCGCCTACTCAATGCACTCCAGTTTTTTTTTATATATCTTTTCCCCGAGTGTCAGACGTACCAGAAACATAAAAGACGAGGCGCGCAAGCACGGACACGAGCGAATAGAATAGGCAACACAAACGAACGACAGTCCTTACACGGTAGCCCATCTTTCTGGGAAGCTCTTAATGCTCTTAATGCATTTTCGCAGGTGCACCAGCCACAAAAATAAAGGAGGGACGATATAGTCATCCCGTGTGGTAAATACCATAGGGCGGGGTCTCAGATAAATCGGTGGAAATTCGGTACAAAGAGATGGCGAAGCGCCTATGACATTTTGTTAGTAATTCTTGTGGTCGAAATCAACCATTTACAATCACAGATCCCTCGGCAATGCAAATCGGCGCAAGCCCACAGTGCTCCTCAGCTCACGATAAGACAACCTCTGCTTCTAAAAAGCGTCCCAGCAGCAGAGCCGCCTGGCGGAAGCTCTCTATGAAAGGGTACCTCAGAAGCCAGCGCTACAGTGCTTCGAGAGCGGTGTTACGCGTAACATCCGTACGCTTGTCTGGCTGTACACCGTGCGCGCGAGAAGTGGTGAGTGCCTCCATCAGATGCCATGGCTGGAAAGTACGTGTGAGTCCTACAAAATTGTATATCGTCCTCGAAGAAGACCGAGCCCGCTGCTGGCCAACATGGACTCTGCGAGGAGTTATTTCTCCGGATCCAGCGTCGACTAACTGATCCCGTGCACGAGCAGCGACGGTCGCCTATGCGACATGTTCAGACACGTTCACCTGTACAACGAACACTTTTGGCGGGTGGGTCTTGAACTGAAAGAACTGTCTCCGGGAGAACTGTCTCTCGCTGATATGCGTGATCCGCTCGTTCCTTGGGCGAAGGACGGGTACGTTCCCTGCGAGATAGGCGCAACATGTGCATGAGGCAGTCACTCTCCTTCACCATTTCTTCACGCTTCATCGCTGCGTAGTTTCGGTGTGCCTGAACAGCTACATATTCACCGCCCACTTTCAACTCATCTGCGACGCGTTCCACAAGGGGCCGAACCTTAGAAAGCTCACGTTGTGCCTGCTGCAGCTGAAAGTCCAGACGTCCCACAGCTTGGGCACGACACTGTCGCACTTGAACCACCTGCAAGAGCTTGATGTCAGACAGCTCAACTTCGACCGGACTATCCTTGAAAGCCTCTCGCATTTTCTAGCAACAAGCACATCGCTAACGAAGCTCACCATGGGCCATCTGCACAATATTCAATGCGAGGATATGGTCGTCTTCATTCGGGGACTCCAGCAAAACGCGACGGTCACGACGCTATTATTGCACGCATGTACACTGCAGCAGGTATCGTACGAGTGGCGCACAGTTTTTGCTGGCTATTTGCGTGAAAGCAAGACACTGAAAACGCTCAGCGTGGCGTCGTACTACGAGTTTGATTGCCACGAGGTCAGTCTCATCACGGGGGCGCTAGTCACCAATACCAGTCTATGTGAACTTGACCTGGTCAAGTTCTGGATACACCCCATGAATACTCCGTCCATCGCCCGGGTTCTCTGTGAGAACCGCACGTTGAAAAGCTTCAGCCTGATTACTTGCTGCACGAGCCCGCCAACGTTTCCATGCACAACATGGAGAACTTCGGCAGCGTCTCCAGTCGCATATATCCCTTGCTGATGGCTTTCACCGAGAACAAAACATTGGATAAGCTCACCCTGGATCTATCGTGGTTCAGCAAGGAAGAGAGCGAACTCTTTCTTGCTCCAGGCGCTCGCGTCACACAAGTACTTAACGAAGGTCAACGTTCAGCGGGTGTGAAACATCGACATCGCTGAGATATTCAAAACCCTGCGAAATGCCCGCCAGCAGGAGCGCTTTTCGTTCTACACGCACCACATTCTACAGGACAATGTGGTTGCGTTTGCAGAATGTGAGGGCATGTGGAGTGTGAGCGTTGACTCCGCCCTTCTCCCCATCGACTCCCTGCACAGTGCCCTGGGCATGCTGCCATCTTGCAATCATGTGACGTGGCTGCGACTAACACTGCGACTGGAGCCCTACAACAGCGAGATAATCTCACTGATTGTGACGTACCTAACGTCCACGACGGCACTTGGGGAGCTGTAACTGTCCTTCTTTGGTTTCGGGACTACCAACGTTGTCGACAGGCCAGAGCGGGCGCTGGTGCAAGCGCTGTCTGTCAAGAACAGCATACTCAGGCTGTGCGTCAGAGGTCTTAACTTGGACGAAACCGAGACCCGGATTCTGGCGGACATGCTGTCTTCAAGCCGGATATCGCTAGAAGTCGTACATTCTAGTGATATATTCTACGTTTA